>APFE031299059.1:84835-100615 GCA_000404065.3 Pinus taeda | reverse complement strand
TCAAAGAATTGGAGGTGCAAATCTTTCCTCAAGTTTTGCATTTAAAAAAAAAGTTTTCATTTCGAGAGATTTGATCCCTCTCAACTCTTGATATATCTTTACTTAAGATGGGTCTATGCTAATTGTATAAATAAATTTATTTTTCTTGGGTTGTTTTGAGAGATGCACTATAATTCATTATGAAAGATATTGTTTATAATAACCATTTAGAATCAATGTGATTATTGTTAAAATTTAAATTAAAAACCATGTTAATTTAAACTTTTAAAAAAGTAATAATTAATAATTAATAAGTCTCTAACTGATTCCAATTTGTATATATTGTAGTTTTATAATTTTTATTTAATTTAAATATTCATCATTTTCTAACCCAAAATCTATATATAATAGTGATAAATAAATAATGATTATTCATATCTGTGATCATCATATTTCAAAATTTCATGTTCATATTGAATTAATAAGTATATAAAGACTTAATACTTATACTAAACTCTTTTTCTAAACTCTACATATAGAAAACATGTCATTCTCATATGTAGCTCTATGCACGAGAAAAGTTCTAATAGGATTGGAAAAATACATATATGATGATGATGACTATTATTTGTAAAGATGATATGTTAAAACCTCATCTTGAAATTTATATAAAATATAAAACAAATTATAAAATAATAATTTATAATCATCTTCAATTTTCCCAAATTTATAAGTGTTAAAAGAATTATTAAACACGTCCAATATATATATGTGATGTGTGTTTGTAATTGGGGCTTAATAAAAATAAATAAGAATATATATCTATATAATAATATAATGTATAGTCCTAAAGATTAGTTTATTGTCTAATCTCATTGTTATAAAGCACATTTGCTATTGAGAGGTTATAGTTTCAATTTTCTTGAAACTATAACATTATAATGTTATACAAAATCACCCACTAACTATACGAATATCATTCATAAAATTATGCAAATATTATTGATTCACTAATTCTATAACTTAGCATAATGTTCCATTTAAAATGATAAAATAATACTTATACTAACAAATAAATAACAATAACCATAAAAATACTTTAATTTACATCCGCAATTTATATCAAATTTTATATAAAGAGAAAGTAATTGAAGGAAAAATTAATTTACTTTTTAATATGAGAAAGATATGAAATTCTTGGTTAAGATGGAGTTAACAAATGGTTGATACTACATGTTATATCTATATATAATATATATATATATATATATATATATATAATCTATCCACCCTAGCATGAGGTACAACCTAGCATGAGAGAGATGTTATCACCTAATGTTACATTTAAAATCATAAAATAATACTTATATTAACCAATAAATAACAATAACAATAACCATAAATAAAATATTTATACATCCGAATTTTATATCAAACTTTATATAAAGAGATAAAGTAATTGAAAGGAGAAAAGAATTTATTTTTTATTATGAGTAAGATATGTAATTCTTGGTCAAGATGGAGTTGACAAATGGCATATAAAAATAATATTATTGACACTACATGGTGTATAACTCATTGTATCTCTTATTTATAAATATATATACCCTAGCATGAAGTACAACCTAGCATGAGGAAGATGTTATCACCTAATGTTACATTTAAATCATAAAATAATACTTATATTAACAAATAAATACAATATTTTAATTTACGTGTGAATTTTATATCAAGCTTTATATAAAGAGGTAAAGTAATTGAAAGAAAAAAATAATTCACTTTTTAGTATGAGTAAGATATGTAATTCAGAGATGTGTTATATTATTTTATAAGTTCTTTGCATTCGGATTGGCAATCGAGAGCGGATAGGGGAGAGCGATGAAGGTAAGCATTTAGGGTTAGAGTTTCAGCGAAGTTTGCCTTAGGCAGACCTGAGCCTTGGACAGGGGACAAGGACAGCCTGCAACCACCTGCACCAGATCAAGACAAGGGAGAGTTACGATTCGCTTGGAGGAAGGTAGACAGAATACAGGTAGGGCTAACAAAGAAATGATAGATTTGGGTGGGCGGGGGGAGAGATCCCCTCCTATAAAAATGTAGCAGTAGGCAAGACAAGCAGGAATGGATCGAATGGAAGCACAGGGAAATGAGGCAAGGACGCGCCGGTCATGGAGGCTCAATGGCAAGTGGTGTTGGGAAACAGATGCCTACCTTGAGCGACGAAAAAACCGAGGTTTGTAATCCCAAACAACAAACTCGAAGAATACAGAGGATATATGAAACATCATGCTTTGATTTGTAAGTTTGTGGGGACATGGCCATCTGAAAAAGAACTGACCAAATGGATACAACAGAGATGGAAGCCCAAGGGACATATTGACCTAAAATTAGGTGCTAAGGGCTTCTTCACAGTCATTTTTGCTAACTTGGAAGATAAGGAGAGAGTTTTTGAGGAGGGACCCTACTTCTTTAACAATGCACGTCTCCTTATGAGACACTGGGAAAAATGCTACAATCCAGACAAGGAGAAAATTTTAGCAGTACTAATATGGGTCAGGCTGTTCGGACTCCCAATCAAGTTTTGGGATCCAAAGATTCTGGAGGGCATCGAGAACTCAATCGATACTTTTGTCAAAGTGGCTGAAACCACGAGGAGAAGTAGATATACGTCCTACGCCAGGATCTGTGTGTACATGAATATCATGGAACCGCTTCCAGACTATATTGAAGTGGAATACCATGATGAGGTGTGGCAACAACCAGTGGACTATGAGAATATTCCATTCCGCTGCAGAAGATGCCATGAATATGGTCATCTCTTTAAATCATGCCATTTGAATGCAAATGGAGCAATAGCAGATCTTGGGAAGAAGGAAGAAGCGAGGAAGGAGGAAGCAATGAGCAGGGAGGATGATGAAGGTTTTACAGAAGTGCCCCATTGGAGAAAACCTCAAAAAGGTCCAACTAATCATAAAGCACCTTTTAAGGAATTAACTCAGGAAAATCAGAACAAGTACGGGGTATTACAAGAAGAGGAAATGGAAGCAGAAGGTGAAGAGAGTGACGAAGAAACTACAGAACCTATAAAGGTAGAGAACGGGAAAAATAAAACACAAACAAGTATGGAACTCGAGAAGGAAGGAGAGAGAAGAAAAAACCCTCAAGACCAAACCCAAATGGAGATAGAATCACAAAAGGACAAAGGAAGTGAAGAGGAACAAGTCATGAAGAGACTTCTACACGAATGGAGGCATGTGGATGAAAGATTCATCCTAGAAGATCAAAAGCAATTATACAAAGACATGTTCCAAAGATACAAGGAGAAAAGAGGGACAGTCACAGTAAATCAACCAAAACAGTTAGGATCACAAGGAGGACAAAGCACAGATACGGGTATTGTAGGGAAGGGAGGAATAAAACGAGGAAGAAGAACTATGAGCGAGACCATCCAAATGGTTGGAGAAATGATGGTAAAGTCAGGAAGAGTCGTACCTCTGTCAAAGGTATTCCAACAACCCATCAAATTGTTAAAATGATAATTACAACATGGAATATTAGAGGGCTGAATAGTAGGGGGAAACAGAGATAGTTGAAAGAGAGACTTAAGAAAGATAAGCCCAATATAATGATAGTCCAAGAAACAAAGATAAGCGCACAAAAATTGAAAGATATTATGAGAAAATTTAAGCCACATTATGAGATAATAGGACAAGATGCCATATGCAGTGCAAGAGGCCTGGAAATTCTCTAGAACCCAAAGGAAATTCAATTTGAAAATTGGGTAAGTGTACCTCGAATTCTCTCGGGAAAATTCAGGAATATTCGATCACAAGAATGGGTCCTTCTCATCGGAGTATATGGTCCACATATACCGGGAGAGTGCAGGATCTTCCTTCAAAACTTGGGAAAAATCTGAAGCCTCTTCCCAAAAACTCCATGGATTGTAGGAGGAGATTTCAACATGATCACATCTCTAAAAGAAAAAAAAGGAGGGCTCAGAAGATCAGATTTGGATATGGAAGCCTTCGGAGATATGATTATAGAACAAAGACTGGTTGAAATACCAATGATAAATGGGATTCACACACGAAACAATAGAAGAGGAGGCAAACACCAAATTTCCTCGAGGCTAGACAGATTCCTAATATCAGAATAGACAATAAACCGAGATATCTTCATTGAAGCAATGATCCTTTCGAGAATGGGTTCTGACCACTCACTAATCCAACTGGAAATTGACATCAAATCTAGCCCCAAGAAGTGCCCTTTCCGGTTTGAGGCCTTCTGGCTCAAAGACCAGAAGTTCATGACGAAAGTGGAAGAATGGTGGAAACAAAGCCAACAAAGGGGAATAAGTAGAATGCAGACCTTCCAACTAAAATTAAAGGAACTGAAAGAGAAAATAAAAAAATGGAACGAAGAGGAATTTGGATACATCTTCAAGGACCAACAACTTATAGACTAGAAAATGAAGAAACTTCGGCAAGAAATCATAATAGCAGGCAGAAGCGAGGAACTTGCTAGAGAGGAATGGATTCCGATAAGCCAAATTTAAGAAAGAAGGAAATAGGAGGAGATTCTTTGGAAACAAAAATCAAGAGTGAATTGGTTACGAGAAGGGGAGAGGAGAACGAAGTTCTTCCATCAGGCAATGGTTCAGCAGAGACAGAGAAATAGAATCTTCTCTATAAAAAACGAAGAAGGACTTTGCTTAACTCAACATGAGAAATGGAACAGACTCTGGTAAGTCATTTCAAAGACCTCCTTACAGAAGCCAAAGAAGATAGAAGAGAAGCTATTGGTAGAATCTGCAATGAGATACCAAGTATGATTACTAGAGATCAAAACCTAGCTCTTATGTGAGCAACAACACTAAAGGAAGTGGAAGAGATCGTGAAAGGGGTGAAGAATAATAAAGCTCCTAGACCAGGTGGCTTCACAGTGGAATTCTACTAAGCGGGATGGAAATTCGTAGGGCAAGACATTCTGGGTGTGGTGGAAGAATCTCAAAGGAACCAGAAGGTATGTCAAGGCCTAAACTCGACTCTCCTGTCTCTTATTCCTAAAACTACTAAGTCTGAAGATCCCCAAGGTTTTAGACCCATTTCACTTTGTAACGTAATATATAAAATTATTGCAACTCTTATGAACAAAAGACTTAAGCCAATCCTTTTTAGCATTATCTCTCTAGAACAACCAGGTTTTGTGGAAGGTTGCCGAATTCTGGATGGTTTGGTAGCATCACAAGAAGTAGTGCATTATTTGAAATCCAAAAAAGAAGTTGGAATGATGATCAAATTGGACCTCTCTAAGGTTTACGATTGCCTGAATTGGACATACCTTAAATCGGTATTAGCGGCCTTTGGTTTTTGCAACAGATGGATAGATTGGGTCACCGCTATGATCTCCACCCCGAATTTCTCCATTCCTCTAAACAAGACACCATCTACAACCTTCAATGCCTCTAGAGGACTGAAGCATGGGGACCCTCTGTCCCCCTTCCTGTTCATCATTGCGGTGGAAGGGCTAGGAAGAGATATCAAAAAATAATTGCAGGAAAGGAAAATCAAAGGGCTCCATATACGGGGTAATAACCTCCCGATCACACACCAGCAGTTTGTGGATGATATCATGTTGTTTTTCATAGTTTCTCTCAGAGAAGTAAAAAGAATAAAAGGGATCCTAGACCTCTTCATGGAAGCATCTAGTACTCAGATCAAAAAGGAGAAATCATGCACATACTTCTTCAACACTACCGCAAATGTCAAAACATATTTCACAAGATTATTGGGTTTCCGTTCGGGTGATTTGCCCACAAAATATCTTGGCACCCCGTTAGCCCTGAATCCTTTAAAGATGGCGAATTGGTAACAAACCATTGAGAAACTCACTAGGAGATTGGCTAATTGGTCCTTCAGAACCCTGAATATAGTAGGAAGAGTAGTACTAATCAAAGCGGTCTTACAAGCGATTCCAATCTACCAACTCTCGGCAACGACCACCCCCAAAGGTGCATGCACTAAAACAGTTGAGATATTCAAAAAATTCCTCTAGGGAGGACCGAAGCAACAAAGGAAATGGGCACTGATATCCTGGAAGGGCCTGGTTAGGAGTAAAGATGAAGGGGGATTGGACTTGAAAGATCCATATACTTTGAACCAAGTAATGAGGGCTAAGCTCTGGTGGAGATGGATGATGGGAGGAGGAGACCTATCGAAAAGAATCTGGACAAAAATATATAACATGCCAACAACAACAAAAGAAATATTAAGAATTGAGGAAACCCCAAAAGGCTCTACAATTTGGAACCTGGCCAGTCAAAACAGAGACATAATATCCAAGCATGCCTTTTGGGAAATTCAGAATGGAACTTCAGCCAAATCCTAGGAAAAACCTTGGAAATAAAGGGAGAAAATGAATGATGTTCAGGGACTTAGAAACACATGTCAGAAGGAAAAAGAGAAAGGTTTGAACTATGTTAGCGAGTTCTGGATTGAAGAACGCCAAGAGGAATCTTGGAGAACTTGGAAAAATCCAAAAGAATGGGATAAGAATATTGATATGGAACAAAGAGAGCTGTATATAAAAGAGATGAAGACAAGGAAAATAACTATCAGAACAAGTCCAAAAATACTGAGATGGGGTCATTCAACGAAGGGAATATTCACAATCAAAGAAGCCTACAATCTCATCATGCAGCAGGAACAAGATGACCTGACACCACTATGGAAACAAATATGGCAAGGAAATTGGTGGCCAAAAGTGACTTACATCCTATGGCTTGTTTGTAAAGGTCGCATTTTGACATGGGATCAACTTCAGAAGTGTGGAATTCAGGGTCCCCCCAGATGTTGTCTTTGTAAACAGGATCAGGAAACACCTGAACATCTTTTGAATTCTTGTCTTTTTGCCCAACAGTAATGGGAAGAAATCAAGAGACTCTTTGGAAGGACAAATAGAGATCATCATAACATCAAAGAAACAATCAAACAATGGGGCACGGTCAATTCACGAGCCCAGTGGTTATAAGAGCCTAGAGTCTAGTTGTAGGCATGAATATATGGATGATATGGAAAGAAAGAAACCGGAGAATCTTTCAAAACAAAGAGTTGCCTCTAGAGTAGGTCTGGAAAAGAACCTTGAGCCATATTGGAGAAACTATTCTAGCAGAAGTTTGGAGTCAAGAGGATTGGAAAAAGACACCCGAGGAAGAATAGATTCTCAACAAGCTAAATCTAGAACAAGGAATGGTAGCTCCTTAGATGCGGAAACCCCCTGACACAAGCAGCATTAGCCCTATCCATTTCTCTCGCCCTTATGAAGGTTTCATCAAACTGAATTTTGATGGAGCCTCCAAAGGCAACCTGGGGTCGGCAGGGCTCGGAGGCATCTTCTAGGATGACCAAGGCAGAACAAGATGGGTATTCTCAGACCATGGTGGTATCATGAGCAATAACGAAGCTGAGCTTATGGAAGTTTATCAAGGACTAATAACAACGATAAGAAATGGATACAACAACTTGGAAGTAGAAGGAAACTCCCAACTGGTGATTGACACGATAAGGAGACTTAATAACAGGAAGACTTGGCACAAAGTTGCGAAAAAGTTGCAGGACGGCTAGCTTGGTCCAACATTTGGAAGCCATTATAAAACAATTTGAATATATGATCATAAATCATGTAAGAAGGGAAGGCAACAGAGCAACTGATTTCCTAGCTAATTGGGGAAGTAATGAACAAGGTAGCAAGATGGATAGTATCTGGCCGCCCCAACATGAGGAGCCTAGATTAGAGCCCCTCAAAGCAATCCTTGCCCAAGATTACCATGAAGATATGACCGCAAGATAACAGATACAGGTGGCCCCCTGATCGGGGTGATGAAAGGGGTAAGGACGAACAGGAGGACAACGCAGGGGGGAGGACGACTAGGCCGGCCACCTACTGCCCTCATCATAGATCAACCAGATGTGGTGGCATCCTGCATGCCTGTAGGAGTTTCGAGGCAGTGAAGTGGCAGGAGACTGGGGGGAGAGGGGGGGAGAAACGGTGGCAGTAATGGGATGGGATATAGGGCAGATGGGATGGGGTACATGAGGGTGGAAAGGGTAGGAAGAGAGCTCAGTCTGCAGCGAAGGAAGGAGGAGAATAGAGCAACACGGGCGTCGAGACCTTCTACGGACGAGTTTCACTCCGAGTATGTTTCCTTTGGCTCACCCCCTCCATTTCACTCTGTCATGCTTAGCATGTTGGAGGAGGGGGGAAATATAGGAATTGCAGGAGAGGGGTCGAGTCTGAGTGGGTCTACAATTCACTCTGCCATGCATAGTAAGTTGGAGGAGTGGGGAAAGTTGGGAATTGTAGGGGAGGGGCTATGTCTGAATGGGTCAGAGGTTTGCATGGTGAGGAAACAAGAGGATCAGAGCTTAGGCATGACAGGGGAATGCATTAGCAGGGTAGAGGGTCAACTTGAGAAAACTAAGAATGCAACCCATGCGGAGGACAGGAAGACAAAGAGCAAACCCATATACCTTAGTCTAGGGCGGGAGAGACCATTGATTCTCCAGAATAACAGAGGAGGCTGGAGTGGGGGAGGAAGACTAAGCGACAAGGATATGCTGACTTATGGGAAGATAGTAGCTCATAGAAAGCTAACGTTTGTTGTTGATAACTCTAAGTAGGGGGCAGTAAAGGAAAAGATGGTTCACCTAGGTAGAGGCAAGGGTCGTGGAGGTAGAGGGCGTCATAGCCAACCAGGTAGAAGTGATCCGACAACCTCGATGCGAACAAGTCATAGGCGAGGTAGGAAATATATTAGGATGGTTGTCCAAGAAGCCGCTCACGCTTATAGAGAAGGGATGGACACAGACATTCGTAAGCTAATATAGGAGATGGAAGATAGTGTGATGGAGGAGGATTATGAGCCAAAGATGGAGGAATGGGGGGACATTATCCCCAACAAAGGGAACACCAGAGTCATGATGACACTTTACAGGAAAGCCCTGCATGTGTACTGGGTTTTGAAGTGCTTACTAGCCAGGTCTGTGGAGTAGGTGGCGGGAGAAATGGCAGAAATAGCCCAAGGCATGCCCAATATAAAAAAGGACATGAAAAACCTGCAAATTATCATGATTGTGCAAGACAGTAAGCTAGATGAGATCCAACAATGGTTGATGAAGCTATCGCCAGTAGCAGGCGACTCAGCGGCAACACCAGCTAATGTGGAATCTAACCAAAAGGATTAGTTTTCTTATAGTTTCCAGTTTGATCATTTTGCGGCTAGCATTTTCTTTTCAAGTGTTTTATGTTAGTCTGGAACATGATTAGTGTTTTTATAAGTGCAATTTACTTAGCTTGGATTGAAAGAATTATTAAATTTTGTTATTTGATGGCATATAACAGACTCAGGTGGCCAACAGACTTGGTTTCCCATATGGGCAAGTTGAGGCCACCAAACTGCTGTATATGGAACAACTTGTTTCTTTATAAATAGAAAAGGAAGGTACTACTTGAGCTTACAAAAAAAAAAAAAGATATGTAATTCTTGGTTAAGATGGAGTTGACAAATGACATGTGAAAATAATATTATTGATACTAATGGTGTGTAATGTCAAAATAAGAATCAAAATTTATTAAATCAAATATGAGTAGCTTATAGGTGTGCAACACCACCTGTAAGACTTCCTATGTAGAACACGCTTTGACTTACAATTGATTACATGAGAAATATTTACATAAAACACACATTTAGGGAAGTTGAACAGAATCCTAGAAAATAGGAACATAATCCTAATCTAAGGTTCGGTTTGAACTGTTACTCAATTAATACATTTCAACATTAATCTCAACACTCCCCCTTAATGGAGAAATGGATTCACATATATGCCTAGCTCTTCCCTAAATAACTCAAATTTGATTCTACCAAGAGGTTTGGTAAAAATATCAGCAGCATTGTCACAACTATTACAATATTCAATATGGATTTCTTTTGACTGAACTTTCTCCCTAACAAAATGAAACTGTGTATCAATATGCTTTTTGTTCTTATGATATATTGTATTATTTGCAAGTTTGATGGAGCTTTGGTTGTCACATTTTATCACTATTGCAACCTTTTGTTCTTCCCCAACATCAAGGGGAAATCTCCTCAACCAAACGACTTCACATGTTGTTGCATACATAGCTTGATATTCAACTTCCGCAGAAGGCAAGGATATTGTGTTCTGCTTTTTCCTACTCCACGTAATGACCTCAGATCCAATGCTAAATGCCTAGCCTGTTATGGATCGTCTGTCATCTACATTTCCAGCCCAATCGGAGTCTGAAAAACCTATCAATCTAACATAACACAAATCAGTATAAATAATACCAAAATCTAAGGTTCTGTGGAGATACCTTAAAACACCTTTTGTTGCAAACCAATGGCTCTCAAGGGGATTTGACATAAATTGGATCAATGCACTAACTGCATAAGCCAAATTAGGCCTAGTTGTAGTCAAGTAGATTAGACTCCCAACCAGCCAGTTATACAACATTGCATCTGCCTGCTTAGATCCATCATCATTCTGAAATTTTAAATTCTGTTGTAAAGGTATTAATGCAGCTTTGCATTGATCCATTCTGAACTTTTCCAATAAGCTCCTGACATACTTACTCTGTGATAGAAAAGTTTTTCCAGAATCCCTCCAGACATCCAAACCCAAACAGTAATGTAGCTCTCCAAGGTCTTTCATCTCAAAGACTTGTGACATCTACTCCTTGATTAATTTAATGATATTACCAGCATTCCCTTAATGATTAGATCATCTACATATAAAGAAATCAAAACAATCCTTCTTTCTTTATCAAACACAGTATAAATATTAGGGTCATTTTTTCTCCTTTTATAACCATGTTGTAGGAAAAATGAATCAATTTTGTCATACCATAACCTAGGAGCCTGTTTTAGTCCGTACACCGCTTTCTTCAACTTGCAAACTAAATGTTCTTCACCTTGTTTGACAAACCCCTTAGGTTGCACTATGTAGACTTCTTCTTCTAAGTCCCCATTTAAAAATGTAGATTTAACATTTAGTTGGTGAGTCATCCAATGGTGTTTGGTAGCTAAAGCAATTGTCATTCTGATTGTGTTAAGTTTAGCTACAGGGGAAAAATTTTCATCATAATCTATACTTTCTTGATGTGAATACCCCTTTGCAAACAACCTAGCTTTTTACTTATCTATGCTCCCATCTGCTTTAGATTTAGGCTTATACATCCATTTGCATCCTATGGGTTATTTTCCCTTAGGTAGTTTAACTAAATCCCAAGTTTTTCTTTTGGGATTGATTCATATTCCTCTTCCATAGTAGCCCTCCATTCACTATATTGACTGGCTTCTTTAGAACTAGAGGGTTCAAAAACATTCATCATACTAGTTATAAAAGCATTTTCCCTATATCGTTTTGGCAACTGAACCTTCCTACCTAATATCCTGAGTGGCGGGGTAGCTTCAAACCTTGTTTGATCATCATTTTCTGGACTTGGCTTGACAACTACATCATCTTCTTTCCATTCTTGTTGATGTTACTGTTGTTGTTGCATCTGCTCATTGTTGTCACCTGATTTATCACTTCCTTCTTCCACCAACAAGGGCACGTGTCATTCTTCATTAGAACTCTCATGGCTTCCATCATTAACTTTCTCATGAAACACTACATCTTTGCTCGAAAAAACTTTATGAGTAGAGGGATTAAACAATTTTTAAGCCTTAAATTATGTACAATACCTAACAAAGATACATTTGATGGCCTCTGAACCCAGTTTCTTTCTATCTTCCTTTGGGACATGGGCAAAGGTTTTACTACGAAAAACACTCAAATTCTTAACTGCGAGATTATAACCAAATAAATATTCAAAAGGAGTTTTGAAATCTAAACTTCTTATTGGACTCCTATTCTTTAGATATATTTTAGTATTAATCGCTTCAGCCCAAAAGCCATTAGAAAGATTCTTACCTTTTAACATACTACGAGCACACTCCACAAGGGTTTTGTTATTCCTCTTTGCAACCCTGTTTTGTTGAGGAGAGTGAGGTACTGTAAACTGTTGTTGTATCCCATTATCTTTGCAGTATTTGAGGACACAAGATTTCTTGTACTCTCCCCCTTGATCCGAGCAGAGAATCCTGATGCTTTTACCTTTTTGCTTTTCAACCATACTTTTGAACTCTTTGAAGTATTCAAAAGTGTGGCTCTTCTTCCTGAGGAAATACACCCAAGTAAATCTAGTATAGTCATCAATAAACAATAAAAAATAGTATGCACCGTCTAACGATCTTGTCTGCATACACCCACATAAATATGTGTGTACCAGCTCAAGTATATCTCTCCTCCTTCTATCAGTATTCACAGGAAATTCATCTTTGTACATCTTTCCCAGTGCACATGCATCATAGTCAATATGAACATGTTTTAAAACAAGAAGACCTTCGACCATACCTCTTTTCTATAATACCAGCAGATCATTGAAGTTAATATGGCCGAACCTCTGATGCCATAAGTCCACTGTAGTCATGGCATGATGCAAGAGCATGTGACTCAGAGGGAAAAAGTCTTCCAACTTATTCCAAAAATAAATAAATAAATCTACAGGCAAGGGAGTGGGGTCCTTTAGCTTGCAATTCCTATGTTTTTTAGTTAAAAATAGGATAAGAGTAGAGAATAAAACATGCTATCTTTTTCACAAATAGACAAGTTGTAATAAAGCTTTCCGTTTTAATCATTCCATGAAAAGCATGCTTTTGTAATAGATAAGGTCTGAGAAGACCTATCCATTATTATATAAAAATAAAGTGCCAGCAAAGCTCGGACAAGAAATGGCGGTGCCAGAAGAATTATTAGTGAAACTTTCTCTCGGCGTTCTAAAGAAATCGATGATATCTTGTTAATATGGATGCATGTATTCAATAGGTTACTACGTTGTGTATAGAGAGGGTCGAATTTCATTGTTATATTCACTTGATGCTTTACTGATTATTGGGGCATTTTGGTTCGTTTCTTTTGTTGTGAAAACATATTGCTGCCGCCACTGTAATTTCATTTTATTACAGTTAGAGAAAAACTTTGGTTACGCATAGCAATTACAATAATTTCATAAGGGACATAGTGGCAGTGTCCGCGGAGATGCCTTTACTGTGTGTTAAAACAATTTAGATCGTTTTCCTTTTCATTGTTACGTTGCCGACACTTTGATTTCATTGTTATATAATCAGAAGAGAACTCTGTTTACTGGACGTGGAATCTTAGAAAAGCACAGTAGTCAGAAGTGTTGATGAAGTAGATTGCCAGAGTAATTGTAAAGGCGTCAATGCGTGCACAGGATATGCCTGGGCCTGGAGGCTTTCGATTTACTGGACTGATCACGACGAGTTTAGAGTATCACGACCCTTTCTAGATTGTAACATTCCAAGTGGGTGCTGTCTTTTGTGGAAGAAAATTGAGGAAAAGCCCGACTTCCATTCACTCGGGAACACCGAAAATTTGTTCTGTTCAAAATCCGTTTGGATTCAACATATGGGGCTCTGAATATCTTGGTCAGCGCTGGCCTTTATCCATGATTCTGTTTTATGGAGAAGAGTGTGTGTTCACTTGCATTTTAAAACATGCCTTTTGTTTTGTTGCGGTTGAGTGCTTGTTTCAAAGAAGGAAGGGCGACTGAATTCAGAATCTCCTTGTGGTTGTTGGGATTTGGTGACATGGGGATTTGACCTTTGATCGATATTGGATTTTGATTATGTTTCTAAAACATTTTTTTATTGGAATGGAGTTGGTTGAGTTTATGGCTAGTTAACTAAGTTCTCTTATAAGATGGTTGAAAAGGTATTAATACATTTTAAATGAAGCATAGTTAATAGCCTTAAATGGAAATTGAGAGGTACTTAAAATTTGATCTTATGAGCTTCCAGAATTAAAAGAGTTGAGACTGTCTGATTTGAGTTTACTGGGATAATAGTTGAGATGCATTCTCATATGCACAGATTCTGAAGATCCTGGTTATTGCAGGCCCTACCTGCATCATTAGTGGTATCAGAGCCATTAACTGACATTGAATTGAATCTCAAGAGCAGGAGAAGGATGGATTTCAGAGTTGGAAGAAGACGAGGACGTGGTGGAAGAGGATGGCCTATTGCGAATGCTAAAATAATGGAAACTATAGAAGAGCTGCGAGCTAGATTGGATGCATTAACTTCAGACAGAAGCATAGATGATGGAGATGTCAGTGAACCCGAAATTGAAGCTACAGAGGAGGAAGCTGTACAGGTTACTCGTGAGATGAGGTTCTTTTAGTCAGTGTTGAAATCCACAGCTAGGCCATGGAACCAATTAGTACCGGTATACCAAGGAGGAATGAATCCAGAAGAATTGATCGACTGGATTAATAGCATGGAGAAATTATTTGATTATGAAGAAACGGAAGATGAGAAGAAAGTAAAGTTTGTTGTCACCAAATAAAAAGGCCATGCAGCACTCTGGTGGGATGGTGTGTAGGCGGAAAGGAGGAGACTTGGTAAGAAGCCAATCAAGAATTGGAGCAGAATGGTAGTAAAGTTAAAAGGTAAGTTTTTTCCCAATAATTATCAGCAAACATTGTTTAGACAAATGCAAAATCTTAGACAGAGAGCTTTGACAATAAAAGAATACACAGAAGGGTTCTATAAAGTGAGCATAAGAGCTGGAGAAGCCCAAGACACAGATGAGAAGGTGGCTAGATATATGAATGGCCTCAAGATGGACATTCAGGATGAGATAAGTCTGTTGTCTCCTAAAACAATAGAGGAAGCTTATCATATAGCATTGAAAGCTGAGGAAAAACTCATGAGGAAGCAGTCTACCAGAGGAAAAGGGAATTTCAGAGGAAAAGAAAGTCAAGGTGGTAGTGGAAGATCTACAACACCTAAAGAAGGAGCTAGCAGTAGCTCAGCCCAGCATGCACCCACAGAAGGTGATGCAATAGACAGAGGGAGTTTTTCTAGAGGAAGAGGAGGCAGAGAAATAAGATGTTACAGATGTAATAAGGTGGGACATAGAGCTTTTGAGTGCCCAGAGAATGCAGAAACAAAGTAGAGGAATGCAATTGCTCCAGTTGAGGGAGAGGCACTAGTGGCAGTAGTACCAAAAGAAGAAAATACACCAGAAAGAGGAGAATCTCTGGTAGTTAATAAAGTTCTGCTTAAGCCAACAAAGGAGATGGATAAACCGCCACAAAGGAAGACTTTATTCAGGACGGTGTGCAAAGTCCAAGGGAAATGTTGCCAGATGATCATTGATAGTGGCGGCACTGATAATTTGGTTTCTACAGAATTAGTGGAGAAATTGAAGCTGAAGACAATGAAGCATCCAACACCTTATAAAGTGTCATGGTTGCAAAAGGGACATCAACTGCTGGTAAGTGAACAGTGTGAAGTGGAATTTCAAGTGGGCAAGTACAAAGATAAAATTGTTTGTTATGTGATGCCAATGGATGTGTGTCACATATTGCTTGGAAGACCTTGGCAATATGACAGAGGAGCCATACATAATGGGAAGAGAAACACCTACAAGTTTGGAAAGGATGGTATCAATCATACGTTGTTGCCTCTGCAAGAAGAAGATGTACCGGGATAGAAGACTGATCAAAAAACTCTATTACTTGGAGGAAAGGAATACTTGAAGCATGATGGATGTACAGTTGAGACGGGAAGAACTCAGAGCAGCTGAGTTGGAAGAGGAGGTTTCCATTGGTGAAACAGAGGAGAAGATCATTGATGATTTCTTGAGTTATTGG
>APFE031299059.1:62411-84622 GCA_000404065.3 Pinus taeda | reverse complement strand
TTGGTGAAACAGAGGAGAAGATCATTGATGATTTCTTGAGTTATTGGGTAAATCCAGATCAGCTGGATAATGTAAAACTGTGTATTTTTGTAGCTGACAATTGTGATGCGACTACAAGTTTTACTGAGGGGGATGTGCAATCTTGTGAAATTGTTACAGCACAAGAGGAAGTTCTTATGGATGCAGAAGAAGTGGGTCAGTCTGTAGCACGGATAAGTGAAGCAACAGCTGATATTGTTGAACTTGGTGATTTTCAAACTGAAAGTTTGTGTGTGAATGCAAGGACTATAAGTGATGATGGTATGCTTCAACAATGCCACAGAGAAATTGCATTGTTGGAATACTTGTTGGAGAATCCAGAGTATGACAGGGAGATTGTAGAAGAAAGAGTTCAGTGCAGTGAACAAGAGGAAAAAGGCATCATGGAAATAGATGGTATGAAAGGAAGACTAGTTGATAGTATTGAGAATTCTTTGGGCAGAGAGAATCAGCATACTAATGTGCTGATTGAGATGGAGAATTCAGAACAACATACTGAAATGCTGGCAGAGCGAAGTAAGGCACTGATGCCTTTTGATTTTTGTTTTAACAAGTGTTTTGTGAATGCAGGTATTATCGCAGGTGTTGAAGAACATTTGACTCAGTTGATCAGTCAAATGAAAGAGAAAGACGAGAATTCTATGGAAATTTCTAATCCATGGGATGAGGACATTATGTTGCTGGAAAGGATGCTGAATGATCAGAATTCAGTGCAGAAAGAATCTCAATTTCAGAATTGGGACTTGCCGATGCATAGAGATGAAGATAGAAAAAAGGAGTACACAAAGTACCAGTCCAGTAAGTTGCTGATAGGAGAAGGAAAGGATGAAGTTTTCCATTGTAGAAGACAAGAGGGCATGGATGATTAGGTGGCACTAAGAAATGAGAAGGTAAGAATGGAAACAAGTATAGAAGCAAGAAGCCAGCAAGTGATGGTAAAAATTGAATGAGTAAGAACTGAGCAAGCTGTCTTAGCTCAGTAGGTAGCAAGACATCAGCAGCTTGAAGATTTATTGGACAAGGAAATTGAATTAATCAGAAGAATCATGTTGAAAGTGTCTCAGAGGAAGACATCAGCAAGGAATAGAAGTAGTAGAAGCAAGAGAAAAATGAAAACAGGGATAGATTGTGAAAGTGCAGCTAGTGGAGCAAGACAGCATAAGATATGGAGACCGAGAGAAAAGCAGCATACGACAACAGAAATTGATGATGAGTTACAAAAAAAAATGTGGGATCCAGGCGGACAAAGATTTAAAAAAACATGATCAGGAGATCATGATCATTTTCTACCTTGGGAGTCTGATGCAGGAGCATGTGACTCAGAGGGAAAAAGTCTTCCAACTTATTCCAAAAATAAAATAAAAAATCTACAGGCAAGGGAGTGGGGTCCTTTAGCTTGCAATTCCTATGTTTTTTAGTTAAAAATAGGATAAGAGTAGAGAATAAAACATGCTATATTCTTAGTTAAAAAATAGGATAAGAGTAGAGAATAAAACATGCTATCTTTTTCACAGATAGACAAGTTGTAATAAAGCTTTCCGTTTTAATCATTCCATGAAAAGCCTGCTTTTGTAATAGATAAGGTCTGAGAAGACCTATCCATTATTATATAAAAATAAAGTGGCAGCAAAGCTCGGACAAGAAAGGGTGGTGCCAGAAGAATTATTAGTGAAACTTTCTCTCGGCGTTATAAAGAAATCGATGATATCTTGTTAATATGGATGCATGTATTCAACAGGTTACTGCGCTGTGTATAGAGAGGGTTGAATTTCATTGTTATATCTGCTTGATGCTTTACTGATTATTGGGGCAGTTTGGTTCGTTTCTTTTGTTGTGAAAACATATTGCTGCCGCCATTGTAATTTCATTTTATTACAGTCAGAGAAAAACTCTGGTTATGCATAGCAATTACAATAATTTCTTAAGGGACAGAGTGGCAGCATACCCGGAGATGCCTTTACTTTGTGTTAAAACAATTTAGATCGTTTTCCTTTTCATTGTTACGCTGCCAGCACTTTGATTTCATTGTTATATAATCAGAAGAGAACTCTGTTTACTGGACGTGGAATCTTAGAAAAACACAGTGGTCAGAAGTGTTGATGAACCAAATTGCCGGAGTAATTGTAAAGGTGTGGATGCGTGCATGGGATATGCTTGGGCCCGGAGGCTTTCGATTTACTGGACTGATCGCGACGAGTTTAGAGTATTGTGGCTCTTTCTAGGTTGTAACAGTCTAAGTGGGCGCTGTCTTTTGTGGAAGCAAATTGAGGAAAAGCCTGACTTCCATTCACTCAGGAACGCCGAAAATTTGTTCTGTTCAATATCCGTTTGGATTCAACATATGGGGCTCTGAATATCTTGGTCAGGGCTGGCCTTTATCCATGATTCCGTTTTATGGAGAAGAGTGTGTGTTCACTTTCATTTTAAAATATGTCTTTTGTTTTGTTGTGGTTGAGTGCTTGTTTCAAAGAAGGAAGGGTGACTGAATTCAGAATCTCCTTGTGGTTGTTGGGATTTGGTGACAAGGGGATTTGACCTTTGATCGATATTGGATTTTGATTATTATGTTTCTAAAACGTTTTTTTATTAGAATGGAGTTGGCTGAGTTTATGGCTAGTTAACTAAGTTCTCTTATAAGATGGTTGAAAAGGTATTAATACATTTTAAATGAAGCATAGTTAATAGCCTTAAATGGAAATTGAGAGGTACTTAAAATTTGATCTTATGAGCTTCCAGAATTAAAAGAGTTGAGACTGTCTGATTTGAGTTTGTTGGGATAATAGTTGAGATGCATTCTCATATGCACAGATTCTGAAGATCCTGGTTATTGCAGGCCCTACCTGCATCATGGCACATGATGTCAATTCCTAAAGTGGTGAACTTTTGACATTTAGCTTGTACAATCCTCCCACATGAATACCTAATGCAATAGGGTTCATGCAATCTAACAGGTCTTTAATGACACAATATGATTTATAAAACTCTACCTTGAGATTATAATTAGTTATAGTAGAAACATAGATCAGATTCTTTTTTATTCCGCGTACATACATTACATTATGGATATGTCAGATATTTCCATCAGGAAAAACAACAATAGTATTACCATAACCTTTGCTTTGGTACCCTCTATCATCGCCAAGATATATGTTTTCTCCACTGCTGGTTTCTTTGAAGTCTTCAAACCACTGTCTGTTCCCTGTCATGTGGATGGATGCACCTGAGTCCACAAACTAGGTATCTGCTTCATCATCCTTAGCTGAAAGCGTAGAGTCAGATATGAACAGTCTAATGTTCTGACTTTGTTCCTCATTAGCAAAATGACTTGCATGTTGTTTATGTCTCTTCTGACCTTCATCAAACTTCTTCTTCATGAAATATTTGGATATATGGTCAGTTCTACCATAATAAAAAAATTTGGTCACAAAGTCATTTCTATTGAAAGACGTACCTTGAGGTGGGGGCATCTTTCTTTGTGGGGCTACACTGCTCTTCTGTGTTGCATTTGGCTTTCCTCTGAAGGGCTTCTTCTTCACCATTAAGGCCAGATATGAACTTTGAGGTTTATGAGTCAATCGCCTTTCTTCCTCTTGCATGAGGATCCCAGTCAATTCTTCGAACACGGGGGCTTTTTCTCTTGCATTCAAGCCAGTGGTGAACCTCTGATACTTGTCAGTCATACCATTCATGGTAATCATGACCAAATCTGTATCTGACACAGCTTCACCAATATCACCCAGCTTGTTCTTGAGCTCCTTGATCCTCAAAAGAAATGCTACAACTATCTCATTCTCCTCTATCTTGATAGAGAGAATCTTGCTCTTCAATAACAACAATCGATTGGGGTCCTTGACCTCATTGACATCCTTGAGCGTATTTCAGATCTTTGGTGTAGTCTTGTAATCACAGATATGGGGAATAACACAATATTTGACCGACAATTTCAGGAGCATTCTCGCCTTAGTCTCCCACTTGTCTTAGTCTTGAATTGTTGTTGTTGTTCCTCCTGCAGGTAGGTTCGGCTTCACCTCATCATTATTCACAATTGTCCATGCATTGTGTCCCTCAAGTAGGGTTTGCAGCTTGAATTTCCAACCACAGTAATTGGATCCATCCAACTTGTTATTTTCATTGAGGTATGCTTCTGCTAACTAGTTATTCATCTTGAATGAATAAAAAACCTTCACCCCAACAATTTAAAAAGCAACAAACCCAAATCTTTAAAAAAAAATCGATGCCAAATGCCAGATCCAAAACACAAACAAATTGAGCCCCCCTTTTTTAATCAAATAAAGAGCCCCATATATTTTTTAATTAAAGGATTAAAAAACCTTTAATTAAGAAACTTCACTGATGATTAACTCTTCACTATAAAAAATTAAAAAACTTTAATTCTTCACCCTCGTTAGGCGGTGATTTATGCAGCTTAGAACCTCAATCTGCAACATCGCCCACGTCAATCCTGCAATCCCACATCGAAATAAACTGAAACTGGAGCAACAAATCACATAGATTTAACTCAGCAAACTTCCACAGTGGCCTCACTTCGGTTATCAGCATTGAAATGCACGACACCGACCTTCACCAATTCTACACTTCTCAATTGCTTGGGCAGTCGCTCACATAAAATGTCGATTGCCACAAGCAACCCAAAGCAAATTACCAGCTCCGTGACCTCCACGGTAGTCTCATGGCAGCTTTTTCCTTGTTTGAGTTCTAGATTAGTTTATGTTGGCATCAACCTTGTTCGCTCATAGTCGCTCATTTGCATGTTTTTACTGTTCCATTAGTGGAAGCAGTAAACAGAATCCCATGTCCACCAACTGCAATAGCATTGACGACATCGTCATGGGCTTTCGTTGACTCCATGCACACCAAATATCTTAATATCCAAACCTGTATGACTCCACTACAGACTCCACTTCGGATCCTCCAAAGCACGATCCTGCAACAGATCAGGCGCTGGATAACGCCGCAAATCTTAGTCACCTAGCATCCTTGGTCTGATCCCGAAACAATGGCCTTGCTGACCACGCTGAGCAGCAGATACCACCGTCCTTAACCATGGAGCTATCCACCGTTTTGGAGATACATCATGGATCACATAAGCAAAATCGATAGACTAAACCCAAATCATCGGCAAAAACCCAGGTAGCAATCTCTTTAACAATCTGACAGTCTTTTCACCGCAGATGGTCGACATGCTTCAAGAATGGCTTACTCACACCGCTCTTGAAACAAAAAATTGCTTAAGACCATAAGTGATTCGGAGCAACTATTGCCCCAAATTTCACTTTGATCTCTCTTCAAACGCGTCAGTGTAACACTTCATTCCAAACTATGCAGTAAAAATAAAAAAAAATTAAATGGTACTAGCTGAGGTGTCTCCCTTGACAGTGCGATCCACCCATGTGATTATAGTTTAATTGCATTTATACCACATACTTAGCACTGCGGGAAAATAAATTATGGGTTACATCCGGGTACAATCGCCCGTAGATATTACAATGTGAATCTTTAAAAACTAATGTTTAATATACGGCATTAACTATCACATTGTCTGGACTGACGTGGCCGGCAGGTGAGGCTTGGGGTTCTGCGACTTGGGCTTCCCACTCCATCGACGACTAAGGATGAAAGTTCCAGATACGATGGCCTGGCTCCGATTCAGGAACTATTTCACCACCATATCGAGTTTATGCCTCATTCAGTATTTACTCTTTTCATTGATTCGGTTCATTGTTTCCCTCCTTCACTCTGTGAGCCCTTCCTGTAGACAGATGTCCGCCAGAGGATTTTTAGTGCAATCTGAGCCCATCCTTGGTGTCTGGATGGTTCGACCTTATGCCAAGTTTCATTCCCTACTGTTTCTTATCATACTCATAAATTTTTTTACACGATTGATTTGTTTCTGTATCGATTCAGGTTCTAATATCAGTTTTTTGCTTGTAGGAAGGAGATAACGAGGTCGAGGTTCAGCAATTTACTATCTGCACAGTTATTTTCGCAAGCGGGTCCCTTGGTTCCGGGTAAGCATTTTCATGCGCGAAGAGGATTCTGGTCAATAATGGAGGTTTCTCTGTAGCTCTCGGGATCAATTTCTACAATTAGTGTATCTCTATTTTGTTTCCCTTTGCTCCAGATATGAAATCCTCTGTAATGTGTCTTAGGGTTCTCGGCATAGACCAGGGTAGTAGTGAACTGAGATACAGTTTAAGTTTGAGGCTCTCGATGGTCCTGAGATGGGACTACCCGGAGTAATTTACTCAAACGTCATTGTATTTTCCGCGGTTATTTTATTTCCTTGTTATGATTTGGTATTTTTCTTTTCTACAGACAGTGACCTCTTAAATAGAGGGGAAAGACCCTATTACACAACATAGTGATTATCTATAATATGATTGTTTGCAAAATACAGAACTGGGCTATGTCGGACCTCCCGTTCCATTTGTGTTTTCTATAGTTTATTTCAGCTATGTCGCGGTAGCCATTTGTGCTTAGCACTGTGTATATATGGTGGGTATTTATTCTGTTATTCTTCCTCCGTGACTATAATGCTTTTATTCTGCAATTATTGTTTATGCTCAAGTCAAAATGATTACCAGATTTTCGTTTTCTTAATTCCTTACCGATATTTACAATATTTGAGGTCTTTCATAATAGAGTAGACAAGCATTACTATTTCCTGTAATTAACTTGGAAATTTCGTGCCTCTGGGTGATGCATATTGGAAAAAGTTTGGGTTATAAATGTATTTGTTTCTTATTGCTGCTAATTTATTAAAAATCACACCCTAGTTTAACCAGTGTTATGGCTACTAGGATTAAAATCCCCTGAGTTCTCATGATTTGATATCCAGAACTCTAACCGATCATTCTCACCCTGTTAAGTTTTGAAGGGATTACCCTTACGGTTCCTGAGGCAGAAGTTCTGGTTGTCTACGAGTCCTTGACGGGGAAGATTGTTTTCACTGCTCAAGCGGTTAATGCTTACCTCTGCTAAATAACCAGTTTCCTTGTGAGTTATCTCTACGAACCACTTCACTCTTTTTCTTTCCATACATGAGTGAACAATCACCCTGGTTGATTCGATAGGGTTTGTTGAATCCTCCAATGTTTCGCTCCATAGGTAATTAAAAGGAACAAGTCTGAAGGGTTATATATTGTTTCCTTTTTCTTGCAGACGTTCCATTTGCTAGCCGTATCATAAATTACAGTTCTCTTTCCTTTTCTATTAAGAAGATCACAGCAGAGTTCTCCGGTTCATGTCATTTCCATTGTTTCTGGTTCCATAATTTTTGGTTTACTATGGCCAGGGTTACTATGTTTTCTAGAAATAACTCTCCAATGTCAATGAATCGTAAATTCCAGTAAATAGTTATTTAATTCATTTCCATTCCCTTTGCATTCCAATACTATTTTCCTATGATTCATTATTTAATAGAGTATGCAACACACAAATGCTACTTAGACTACAACACACTGTGCAATTTTTTTAATAATGAACAGAGTCATGCAATTTTATCTCAACCTACCATTTACTGCTCAATTTCTCTTTTTGTTAAAAAAAATATTCTACAGAGTTCAGTCACTTACCTGGTTTTTCGGATAATTTTCTTATCTCTCAGAAACTGAGATTACCTCTTTCCATTTACTTCTAATTTGCCTCCCATCCGCAAGATTCATCCTACAGGAACCAAATCTCCCCCCCGTGCTTCTTGCAGGACCACTGTCCGTCAGCAAGTTATCTGCACTCAGTGCTTGGCTATCTGGTCCTCATCAGACTTAGCCAGCTTTTTCCCTTCTTGCTTCCCTACCTGTCTCTACAGCACAGTGACCCCCTCCCGTTCTCTCTCCTTTTTCGTTTTCTCTGGAAACCCCTTCCAGTTAAGGAAAGATGGTTAGGGTTAGGAAATTCCACAACTGTCTAGACTTCCCCTTTTCTTGGGAAGTTCCAACTTTAAAGAAACATTAATTAAACAAAAAAAAAACAATATGATTAAATTTCAAGTGTTAGTAATGTTTCAACAGTCTTCCATTTACCACAGTACAAATTAAATATTTACATCAGTTCCGAGACATTACATCTCCCCCTCCTGAAATTTGGACATCGTCCCGATGTCCATCGGCTAAGAACAACTCCGGGTGAGCCTTCCTCATGAACTCTTCGTCTTCCCAAGTGGCCTCATCAGGCCCAAAGTGCTGCCATTGCACTTTAACTTGGGTAATAACTCACTTCCGCAGCTATACTTCTCTCTGGTCGAGAATGATCAGCGGCTCGACCAAGATTTCGCCTTCTGGTTTGACCTGCAACAAGAAATATTCTACATCAGTTTCTTGTAAGGAAATCTTGGAACCGATCTGCTAGAACTAATCCTTACCCATTTGTCTTGCCATTTGATTACATGTTTGGGGTCATAAACGTATTTTTTTAATATAGAAACATGGAAGACGTTGTGGATTCGGATATGACTTGGCAGGGCGAGCTAGTAAGCCACTGGCCCGATTCTTGCCAAGACTTGGAATGGTCCACAATATCGGGGTGCCAACTTGGTACACCCACTCCATTGTAGTGTGATCTTTTGGGCTTGAATTCTTACATAAACATGGTCATCGACTTGGTACTATTTGAATCTCATTTTCCGATCAGCAAAACTCTTTTGCCTATCTTGAGCGACCTTTAAATTAGAGCGTACTCTCTTCACCATATCCTCCATTTCCTTAAGCATCTCTGGTCCCAACCTTAATTTATCCTCAGGGCCACCCCAGCTTGAGGGTGTGCGGCATCTCCGTCCGTATAATACTTTGAAAGGACTCATTTGTAGCGAAGCATGATATCCGTTATTGTATGCAAATTCAACTAGATGCAAATATTCCTCCCATTGTGTTGGTTGTTGCATCACATATGCTCGTAGCATGTCTTCAACTACCTGGTTCACCCGCTCTGTTTATCCATCGGTCTGGGGATGGTACGCTGTAGTGAAGTTCAACTACATTCCCAATTCTGTAAAGAGTGTCCTCCAAAAGGCTGACGTGAACTTCACGTCACGTTTCGAAATTATCATTTTCGGGAGTCCATGTAATTTAAACACATTCTGCATGAAGATCTGGGCGATCTGTACACACCTGTAAGTGGATTGCATAGGCATGAAATGTGCTTCTTTGCTCAACTTGTCTACAACCACCATAATAGAATCGTTATTCTTCTTTTTCCTAGGCAGTCCTGTTATAAAGTCCATAGAAATGGTTTCCCATTTCCATTCCGGGATGGGTAATGGCTACAGTAACCCCGCTGGATGTTGATGTTCTCCCTTAATTTGTTGACACTCCAAGCATCGTGCCAAATACTCAGCCACATTCTTTTTCATTCCCAGCCAATAGTATTCTTTACGAATTGCAGTGATCATTTTCTGATACCCAGGGTGTCCAGCATAGTGGCTGATATGGAATTCGTCGAGAATCAATTTTTAATGTTGTTTTGATCAAGTACATATAGCCTTTTCTTGTAGTACAATATTTCAGCATTATCTATTTCATATCCTTGCTGATTTTTCTCATTATTAAGTTGTTGTACTTGTTGTTTTATTTGCTGGTACATAGCATTTTGTTCTACTGTCTTTTTTATCATTTCCTCGAAGGGGATTTTCCAATTACTATAGGAAATTTCATACAAACAGTGGACCTTTCGACTTAAGGCATCGACCACCCGGTTCTCTTTTCATTTTAAATGTTTAATTTCAAAGTCGAAACTACTGAGGAAATCTACCCACCATGCTTGTCTGGCGTTCAAAGTGGGTTGACTAAAATAGTTGGTCAAACTGTGGTGGTCAGTCATCAGCAAGAATTTTCTTCCCACAAGATAATGTCGCCACATGTTTAATGTATGTATGACGACAGCCAACTCTAAATCATAGGCAAAGTACTTCTGTTCATGCTCCTTGATTTTCCTGGATTCATAAGAAATTACCTTGCCTTCTTACATCAACACACCTCCCACACCTTCTTTGCTTGCGTCGGTGCACACCACATAATCTTTATTAGGATCTGCTATGCTCAAAACGGGTGCCGTGGTGAGCAGATGTTTAAGCTGCTCAAAACTTTTTTGGCATTCCAGGGTCCATTTGAAGGCTTTTCCCTTTTTCTGTAAGGAGGTGATAGGGTATGCTACCCTTGAGAAGCCTTCTACAAATCGTCTGTAATATCCTGCTAACCCCCTAAAAGATCTAATGTCTGCCACATCTTTTGGTACATGCCACTCCATTATGGTCCTTATCTTTTCAAGGTCCACTGCAATCCCTTCCCTTATGATTATGTGGCCCATATATTGTATTTCTTCCTTGTAGAAGTCGCACTTGCTAAACTTAGCATACAACTGATGTTCTCGGAGAGTTTGCAGTACCAATATGAGGTGCTCCTTGTGCTCCTCCATGGTGCGGGAGTATATCAATATATCATCAATGAATATCAGTACAAATCTGTCCAAATATCGATGAAATATGTTGTTCATCAAACACATGAAAGTTGCAGGTGAATTAGTTAACCCGAAAGGCAACACAACAAATTCATAATGTCCATACCTTGTTCTGAAAGCTGTTTTAGAGATGTCCTCTTCCTTAATCCTGATCTGGTGATAACCTGATCATAAATCGATCTTGGAGAATACTGTTGCACCCTTCACTTGACAAAAAAGTTCATCAATCTGAGGTAGAGGATACTTGTTTTTGATGGTTAGTTTGTTCAGCTAACGATAGTCTATACACATGCGAAGGGTTTCATCTTCTTTCTTAACGAATAACACTGGGGCTCCCCATGGAGACACACTGGGGCGAATATAGTTTTTATCTAGCAGTTCCTGTAACTGCATTTTCAATTCCGTCAATTCAAGTACATTCATTCGATAGGGGGCTCATGATACTGGCGCTGCCCCTAGTACCAATTCAATGGTGAAGTCTATGTCCCTCTTAGGCGACAATCCGGGGATCTCCTCTGGAAATACATCAACAAATTCTTATATTACAGGGATGTTATTCAACAAGGTTGTTTTGTCCTTTGAGTCCGCATAGCCTACTTGGATGGCATAAATTTGACACCCTTTTCTGATGCATTTTGCTAACTGAGATGTGGTTACTGGCTAAATTTGTACTGGCCGCTTAATTCCTTGCATCTCCTGCTGTACTCCCAGCTCATCCCTGTAATAGATAGTCTTTGTTTTACAGTTGACAAGGGACCAATGTTTTTCTAACCAATCCATGCCGATTAGAATGTCGTAGGAACCAAGGGGAAGCACATTTAAGTCTGTTGTTACTGGCTGTCCAGCTACCTTTAAGGGGCAGTCAGTGACTTTAGCAAGCACTCGTCTCTTAGCCCCTGTAGCCAGTTGTACCATCCAAGGATTCTTAAATTTCACAGCCTGCAATTTATAGTGCTCTACCACCTTGGAACTAATGTAACTCAATGTGGTTCCCGGGTCAATTAAAATAGTTACAGAAAAGTCTAAAATTTTACCTTCAAGTTCTACCATAATCGGCTGATACTTCGCTTGATGGTCCTCCAGGGCAGCATTAATCTGGGGTATACTTCATCCCATGTCACCAACCATCGATGCTTCTTGAATTTGGGAGATTTGTTCGGTTCCCTTTCGTTGCGGATAGTTCTTAATGTAATGGGGTCCGCCACAACCCCAACACTGTACGGGAGGCCAAGCTGTTACTTCACTATTCAATTTACTAGAGGCCTCATTGGTTCTTGATTCACTGGTTGGCCTTGTCCTGAGTGAATTTTTCTGAAAGTTTCTGTTGTTTGGCCCTTTCGCAAAACTCCTGTTACTTCCTCCGTAACTCCCTTTACCATTTCCAGCCAATCTGTTGTTTCTTTTATCAGCTCCCCTTTTCCCTGCAACTTCTCCTTTCAGTTTACTTTGATGATAGCAAATTCTAGCCTTACGTTTGACTTCGTCCATAGTCTTTGGGTTGTCAAATTCAATCATTTCCCTCATATACAGGGGTAAACTACTGATAAATCTTTGTACTTTAGCCTTCTCTTCTTCAATATAAGGTACATAGCGAAGTAATGAGGTGAAGCGAGTGATAAATTCGTCCATGGTCTGCTGCCCCAGATGCAAATCATGGAATTCTCTTGCTTTTTCATCGTAAAACCGTTCTGTCGGATACATTTTTTTAAAATATTTCTGAAATTTGTCCCAGGTAATATTCTTCTCATTTACACCTCTCACTATTTTGACTTCCTCCCACCATAAGGTGGCTTTCCCTTGTAATTGAAAGATAACTAAGCGTGCCTTGAGGTTATGATCATATTCGTACAGCTGAAAATATTTGTTCATATTAATTAACCATGCTTCTGCTGCCTCTTCTTGTTCTCCATTAAAATGCGGCGGCTTGATCTTGTGGAACTCACCTTGCAGTTCAATCCGCTGCCTCTTTGGTGTCTGCTGCTCAGAGGCGTTATCAGATCATTCCTCTTGTTCTTCGTTCCTTCCTTCCGACATTTTCAGTTCTGTATGGAGGTTTTGTTCTTCCGACCCTCTCTGTTGTTCAGCACTAGGATTTGGTAGTTGCTGATTCTATTTGTCTGATAGACTCTTTTAAATTCTTTCCTGTTCCATGGTTATTCTATCATTATCTTCTCATAATCGTGATATTTCATTCCTCAGTTCTTGTACTGTTTCTAGTATTGCATGGTTCGTATTACGAGTCTCCTCTCTAATTTGTACCCATAACTCCAGGTTCCTTCTGGGGTTTATTGCTGGTCCCTGACCTACTACAAACCCATGGGGTCCGCTACCTGCCCTTCTCATATTGACTGTCCCTTGTTTCTTCTTAAGAACCTAGTCAGAGGAAATAATTAGCACAACAAATATATATATTATATATATATATATATATATATATATATATATATATATATATATATATATTTTTATATATATAATATATATATATTAATATATATAATATATATATATATATATTTTATTTATATGTATGTATATATATCTAACAGTTAGATTTACGGAGATAACATAAAATGAATCTATTTCAACCATTTATCTCCCATAGGCCACAGTTTTGAAAAATTGGCTATGATACCACTTGTAACACTTCATTCCAAACTATGCAGTAAAAATAAAAAAAAATTAAATGGTACTAGCTGATGTGTCTCCCTTGACAGTGTGATCCAACCATGTGATTATAGTTTAATTGCATTTATACCACATACTTACGACTGCCAGAAAATAAATTATGGGTTACATCCGGGTACAATCGCCCATAGATATTACAATGTGAATCTTTTAAAAACTAATGTTTAATATACGACATTAACTATCACATTGTCTGGACTGACGTGGCCGGCAGGTGAGGCTTGGGGTTCTACGACCTTGGGCTTCCCACTCCATCGACGACTAAGGATGAAAGTTCCAAATCCGACGGCCTGGCTCCGATTCAAGAACTATTCCACCGCCATATCCAGTTTATGCCTCATTCAGTCTTTACTCTTTTCGTTGATTCGGTTCATTGTTTCCCTCCTTCGCTCTGTGAGCCCTTCCTGTAGACAGATGTCCGCCAGAGGATTTTTAGTGCAATCTGAGCCCATCCTTGGTGTCTGGATGGTTTGACCTTATGCCAGGTTTCGTTCCCTACTATTGCTTATCATACTCATAATTTTTTTTACACGGTTGATTTGTTTATGTATCGATTCAGGTTCTAATCTCAATTTTTTGTTTGTAGGAAGGAGATAACGAGGTCGAGGTTCAACAATTTACTATCCGCACAGCTATTTTCGCAAGCAGGTTCCTCGGTTCTGGGTAAGCATTTTCATGCGTGAAGAGGGTTCTGGTCAACAGTGGAGGTTTCTCTGTAGCTCTCGGGATCAATTGCTACAATTAGTTTATCTCTGTTTTGTTTCCCTTTGCTCCAGATATGCAATCCTCTGTAATGTGTCTTAGGGTTCTCAGCATAGACCAGGGTAGTAGTGAACTGAGATACAGTTTAAGTTTGAGGCTCTCAGCGGTCCTGAGATGGGACTACCCAGAGTAATTTACTCAAACGTCATTGTATTTTCTGCGGTTATTTTATTTCCTTGTTATGATTTGGTATTTTTCTTTTCTACAGACAATGACCTCTTAAATAGAGGGGAAATACCCTGCTACACATTACAGTAATTGTCTATAATATGATTGTTTGCAAAATACAGAATTGGGTTATGTTGGACCTCCCATTCCATTTGGGTTTTCTATAGTTTATTTTAGCTATGTCGCGACAGTCAGTTGTGTTGAGAACTGTGTATATATGGGTATTTATTCTGTTATTCTTCCTCCGTGACTATAATGCTTTTATTCTGCAATTATTGTTTATGCTCAAGTCGAAATGATTACCAGATTTTTGTTTTCTTAATTCCTTACCGATATTTACAATATTTGAGGTCTTTCACAACGGAGTAGACAAGCATTACTATTTCCTGTAATTAACTTGGAAATTTCGTGCCTCTGGGTGCCGCATATTGGAAAAAGTTCAGGTTATAAGTGTATTTGTTTCTTATTGCTGCTAATTTATTAAAAAATCATGCCCTGGTTTAACCAGTGTTCTGGCTACTAGAATTAAAATCCCCTGAGTTCTCATGATTTGATATCCAGAACTCTAACCAATCGTTCTCACCCTGTTAAGTTTTGAAGGAATTACCCTTACGATTCCTGAGGCAGAAGTTTTGGTTGTCTACGAGTCCTTGATGGGGAAGATTGTTTTCACTGCTCAGGTGGTTAATGCTTACCTCTGCTAAATAACCAGTTTCCTTGTGAATTATCTCTATGAACCGCTTCACTATTTTTCTTTCCATACATGAGTGAACAATCACCCTAGTTGATTCGATAGGGTTTGTTGACTCCTCCAATGTTTCGCTCCATAGGTAATTAAAAGGAACAAGTCTGAAGGGTTATATATTGTTTCCTTTTTCTCGCGGATGTTCCATTTGCTAGCCGTATCATAAATTACAGTTCTTTTTCCTTTTCTATCAGGAAGATCACAACAGAGTTCTCTAGTTCATGTCATTTCCATTGTTTTTGGTTCCATAATTTTTTGTTTACTATGGCCAGTGTTACTATGTTTTCTAGAAATAACTCTCCAATGTCAATGAATCGTAAATTCCAATAAATAGTTATTTAATTCATTGCCATTCCCTTCGTATTCCAATACTATTTTCCTATGATTCATTCTTTAATAGAGTATGCAACACACAAATGCTACTTAGACCACAGCACACTATGCAATTTTTTTAATAATGAACAGAGCCATGTAATTTTATCTCAACCTACCATTTACTGCTCAATTTCTCTTTTTGTTAAAAAAATATTCTACAGAGTTCAGTCGCTTACCTGGTTTTTCGGATAATTTGCTTATCTCTCAGAAAATGAGATTACCTCTTTCCATTTGCTTCTAATTTGCCTCCCATCCGCGAGATTCGTCCTACAGGAACCGAATCTCCCCTCATGCTTCTTGCAGGACCACTATCTGTCAGCAAGTTATCTGCACTCAGTGCCTGGCTATCTAGTCCTCACCAGACTTAGCCAGCTTTTTCCCTTCTTGCTTCCCTGCCTATCTCTACAGCACAGTGACCCCCTCCCGTTCTCTCTCCTTTTTCTTTTTCTCTGGAAACCCCTTCCAGTTAAGGAAAGACGGTTAGGGTTCGGGAATTCCACAACTGTCTGGACTTCCCCTTTTCTTGGGAAGTTCCAACTTTAAAGAAACATTACTTAAACAAAAAAAAACAATATTATTAAATTTCAACTGTTAGTAATGTTTTAGCAGTCTTCCATTTACCACAGTACAAATTAAATATTTACATCAGTTCCGAGACACTACAGTCGGTCTTCTCTCCACTCAGGTTTACAACTTTCCTCAACCCTGTAGCTCTAATCCCATGTCAAGATAAGAATCAAACTTTATTGAATCAAATTTGAACAGCTCATAGGGGTGAAACACCACTTGTAAAAATGCCTCTGCAGAATACGCCCTGCCTTACAATTGATTACATGAGAAATATGTACATAAAACACATATTTAGGGAAGTTGAATAGAATCATAGAAAACAGGAACATAATCCTAATCTAAGATTTGGTTTGAATTGTTGCTCCATTAATCTCATTAATCTCAATATATATATATATATATATATATATATATATATATATTATATATTATATATATATATATATATATATATAATATATATATATATATCTTATATATATTATATATAAGATAGATATATATATGAGCCCTAGTATGAGGTGGATGTTATCATGTAACATTTAAAATAATAAAATAATACTTTTATTACCAAATAAATAAAATAACAACAACCATAAATAAAATACTTTAATTTACACCTGAATTTTATAATTAAAAGGAAAAAAATTACTTTTTAGTACGAGTGAGAAATGTAATTTTTGCTTTATATGGAGTTGAAAAATGGCATGTAAAAATAATATTATTGATACTACATGGTGTGTAATTCATCATATCTTCAATTGATACACAAATAAGAAATAAATATTTCACTATCAATGATAAATAACATAATTTTATATCAAGTTTCTATAGAGAAAAATAAAATACTTTAAATTAAAAATTGTCTTATATTTCACTTTTCATTATAAAGGAGATGTAAATTATTAGATCTTTTATATGAGGTTAATATAATATTTAAAATAATTAATAACAAAAAAATTATATTATATAGAATGAGTGGAAATTAGAAATTTATTATAATTAAAATATTTCTTTATTTGGGTGCTCAAATCATCATTGATGCATTCTAACTTCAATCTACCAAAAATTTATAAGAACCAAAATCTTTTGAGATACAAATATTTTATCATTTTTAAACTCAATTTTTTTTACATTCTTAAAATTTTCTGTGATATTTTATTACATCTTTACTAATTTAATAATTACTTATACAACCTTGTTTTAATTTCAAAATAAAAATATATTTAATATAAAATGTTAAATCTTACATATAATCTTATTTTCAAAATAGAAATATCTATTAATATAAAAAATAAAATTTTAATTAATATTAAAATTATATAAATAATAATATTGATTTTTAGTATGAAAAGTACTCAAAAAAAACAACGAAACGAGACCTCTACACATAACAATTGCATGCCCAAAAAACTTACACATTCCTCCCAAAAGAATGCTTTATAGATAACTTTACACCCATTAACTTTACCACATATTGTTATCATAATTCATATGTCACAATCCTTTCCCTACAGAATTTGTGATTACAAACATAAACCTTCTTTGTATGTTTATGAATAATGTCAATGGTACTTTACCTTGCAATAAAGTAGCAACCATCACAATCAAATCTGGTCTTTGCCATGGCTTTGTATGGCACAACCATTTACCTTTATTCATATTTCCATCATATGTTTTTACTTGGTATTTAATTATGTGAAGTAGCGTCAATCAAGTAATTAATTAAGTCTATTAATTTTTATTATGATTTCAATGTAGTTAATGAGTGGTATATAGGTAAGGAAAGAGAAATTAATGTAAATTAACATGACAGCTTATCACATGTTATCCATCTAGTTCATTTCAAATAGAAAGGCATTTATTTATTCAATTATTTAACGATGTAAACTTGAAAATTTAATTATATTTAAATTTATCAAAGTAATTTTTTTAAAAAATATGTTGTTTGTTAGAAAATATGAGTTTTGAGATGATTGATATGCTTAATTTTTTATTAGCCATGACCCAATGGCATCACTACGCCTAGGCCACACTAGCCCTTAGCATAGTTGCATTATTTCCCACGAGTTTCAAGCTCTAGCTCTTAGCATAGTTGTACCACATTAGCCCTTCACATAGTTGTATTTTTCACACGAGTTTCAAGCTCGCGACCTTTCCACCAAAAGGTGCTTTAACATAAAAAAAAAAAATATTTGAATAAAATATAATTTTTTTATTATTAAACATTAAATCTAATGAAGAACTAAACAGATAAACTAAATTTCAATAAAAAGTAACAATACGCATATTTTGCAATTACAAATAATGGCTTATACATACATTCATAATAATAATAATAATTTATAAACATTGAGCTACATTGTCTTTAGAGAGAATTTCAAAGCGCTAAACATGACAATAAAAAACTTTAGATATAATCATAACACAAAATATTTTTGTAGACACCCATATAGGATAGGTTGTAATTTATGTATCCATATGATGCATGAGTGTTGCAACTTATACTCATATTTTGAGTAGGCCTCACTCATTCATCCTTATGGTGGGTGTCATGTTCATTCTCGAGTCATCCTTATGGTGGGAGTCATGTTCATTCTATATTGATCAAACAATAAGAGATTGTTATAGATCTTGAGACCTTTATTAAGGGTGGTAATTCTATCAAAATATTATATAAGAAATGAAGAGCCCCTACTTACTTTATAGGCCTCTAAGAACATATTAGTCTAGCATAAATATAGTTATTACATCATAATCAAGTTAAGATGTTTATGATTTGGAACTTCCCAAGATCTATATCAACATGAAACTAAAGAAAATTAAGGACCACCAAGTGTAATATTTTTGTCGAGGATGTTCATTGTTCATTTAATCTATTAAACAATGAAAAAATGCATTAAAAGGTGGGATGTTAGTGCATAATCCCTATGCATAAGTTTGACAATAATATTCTTTTTAAACTTCTCCCTAGCTTTCTTAAGAATTCCACCCAATCTCAAAATGGTTGTTCCCAACATCAATGCTACAAATGATATGTTTCCTTGATATTGGGCTGGGGATAATGCAACAAGAAAGATAGCTATGGGACATTCTCAAAATATTTGCGAAATACTGTCACATTGATGTCAATGTTGCTAGAAGAAAGAAGAAGAAAGTGAAAGAGTGTGATAGATAAAAATGCATAGAATCAATAAAAGGGAAATGATAGTTCTTTAGAACAACGAAGACTAGATTTGATGGTGAGATAAATTTAATGAATAGAATCACATTTCTCATTGTTTTGATCTCAATCTTAGGTTTTCTAATGTTGATAAGGTTCATTTTGTGCAAGTTCATATTTAAACCTAATCAAGAACATGCAAGTTAAAAAATTTCATTAAGATTAATAGAGTTTTAATCTCAAACACAATCATTCAATAATACATTAGAGAAATTTTGAGGTCTAAAATGAGCCTCCTAAATAATATTATAAAATAATAGTGAAAATAATAAAATAAGATTAGATTACCTCATCAAGTTTTGGAAGGAAAAAAAAAAAAAATTCAACTTGTATTTTTGCCTTATCTCCCTACGATTTTACTCAAATTTCAGGTGGGAGCACTTGTTGGATGCATACTTTAATTTTTCATCCAATGAGTACCCATATTGCATACTTTTAATGGACCCTACTCCACCCAAAATGTGAAATGCTTTTCATGATTGCAATCACATTTTTCATGTATTTCACATTTTTTTATGTAGTAGAGTCCATCAAAAGTATGCACATTAGATACTCCTTGGATGAAAAATTATTTTTTTCATCCAACAAATGCTCCTGCTCAAAATTTGAGTAAAATCACAATGAGATAAGTTGAAAATACGAGTTGAAAAAAATAGTTTTTTTTATTTTTTATTTTTATCTTTTTTACTCCAAAAATGGTGAATCATCCCCTATGGTTGACATCCTCATATTGAATATTATTGGTTCTTACAAAGTTTATTTTTGTTGTACATTTTTGTTTTGAGACCCATTTTTTACCTTAAAATTTCTCTAATGTTATTTGAAACAAAGAAAACTTATGCATTAGATTTACGATGAGCTTGACCAAATTTGTAAAAGATTGCTGCGATTTTGAGAGATTTGAATTCAATTATTAATTATGTATTTTATTTCGATTATATATTGTATTAGAAGTGGTTGAGACACTTTCCATTTGTTCAAATAATAATCATATATATATCTATATGTGTGTGTGTGTGTGTGTGTCATGACTCTTAACATTAAAGTAAATAGCACTATGATTTCCCTAAATAATATGAACCAAGATGTTAGATACTATTAGAGAGATGGAATATATGAACATGAAAAAAGACCAATGACCTAATTTCCTTAAGTTTACTAAATTTTTATTATATGTTCTACAAATTGACATTAAGAACCCATTTCTAAGTAACCGTACTAATAAGATCCCAATTCCATTACAATATACATCTATAATCTATGACTATTTTTTCTTACAAACCCAATAGTGGAGGAAACCATAACAAATTAAATGACATTATGGTGAGTGTTGAAGGTAAATATAATAAAGTAAATAGAACTTATCATATCATATGATCTCATAAATGAACGATATCATAACATAAGAACTCATAAACATGAAAATGTTACCAAAAATGTCATAATAAAGTGATTGTGACATACACTGTTGGAAGCCATCGAAGATGATGAAACCTATCTAAGGTGTAATATTCCTTCGCTACTGAATTGTTATTTTTATTCAAGACTGAATTATGGTAGTAAGAATGGCAGAAAAGCCATGAAGTACATTGAAATATTTATGTGAATATATATTTTTATTAATTAAATAAATTATATTAGAAATACTTGAGAATAAAACACTTGAAAATGATAGTCTTACCTAAGATAACTCTTCCATGATAAGAATTCTAGATGAAATTCTAGATAAGCTTAATGGATGGGAGAGAAAAATCCATTAAGTAGCTTAGTTGAGGAAATATGCTAATCTTGGATAAACATAAAGCATCGCATGAGATAAAAGTGAGCTTTTAAGGAAAAGCCTAGGCAAGTGGTTGCGGATGATCACAAAAGTGGGACGCCGCTAAAGTAAAATAATCTATCATGGAAGAAAGGTATGAAATACCTATTGTAGAGATCAGGAGAGGTTATTGAAACCTTGGCAATTGAATCTCAGCTCGAGGGTGAACTCAAGGATGTAGTTCTAGGTTGGGTGGAGAAGTGCCATATTCTCAAGTGTGTTCTATCCACAATGATACTAGTTAGTCTGTATGTTGTTTTGATAGAATTATTTAATGTATGAAAATAATGGTAAATATTGTTTTGTTTTACGAAGGATGTTAGATTACGATAGCACTAGGGATTTGATACCATGGATTTAGATAGAAGTATTTTTGTGATTTTAAATTTAGGAACAAGTGTATATGTAATTATGAAATTTAGAGAAAGGCATTTCTACAATTATGGAATCAAATAAAGATAAATCTATGTAATGATGTTTGGAGATGAGTTTAATTGTATCTACTTTGTTTTGCATATAAACTGTAAAGAAAAATTCAAATAATTACAGATTTAATGTTATAGAATTTGCAATACATAGACTTTGAATCTACAGTCGATGGATATGAAGGTTATGAAATTAAGATGTGTGACTACTAGAGTTTTTCTACTACTAACTAGTAGACAAATTGTAGAGTAATCATTTAGAGATTATGAATTTTTTATGTGCGACATGTATTTCCTTCTGTGAGTATTATATAGCTAAGAGAAGTAGGATCTGGTCGATGGACTCCCAGACCTATGAGTCCAACCAAGTAGAATTTTAAAAGCTAAATATAATAGAACCTAGCTACAAATTTTACTAGTAGCTAGTTCTAAATTTAAATTAGTAATGGGGTTGTTGATCCAAGTGGATGTTGGTGGCGACCTACCTATCCCACTTGGACCCCCACAATTTTCTCTTTCCATTTTTCAGTTTCCATAATTGTAGCACAGTTTACTATTTTTCGCAGTTTTTCGGGTCTTGAACTTTCGGAGCTGTTTTGAGGCCCCAAACGACGTTTCTTTGGAAATCTGGGAGAAACATGGGTCCATGGACTGATGATTCTCTTCCCAAAGTTGTAGTTCTTGGATAGATATTTCTAACGAGCTATTGTACGCATCAAACAAAGATCGGGTGCCAAAGTTACAACCCGGAGAAGTTGATGTACCAACTTACCCAAAATGGGGCCCACAATGTGGCGTTTCATCTTCTAGGGTTAGGTTTTGGGATGTTGAGGGTTTTCCATTGTTTCTCAACAATAAATAGGCCTTCGAGCCTCATTGTAACACAGTTCAGAGGCATGTAGCCGCCACATCTCTTCTCAGAGATAA
>APFE031299059.1:12069-61152 GCA_000404065.3 Pinus taeda | reverse complement strand
GAGATAAAGCTACCATCGCCCTAGCTGGTTTATTTCCATTTATGTTTGTAAGCATATTTCAGTATTTTACAGTAATGAAATGAAGTATTATTTCTGTTGCATCTCTGTGTTTATGGTTATTTCTGTAATTTGTTGTGTTCCTATTTAAATCTGGATCAGTTGTGTTATACGATCCTTACAGAATAGTTAGGAAATATCTAAGTCTCGACAACATGGAAGAAATAACGAAAACTAGAATTGTAGACCTTTGAGAAGCGCCTCCTATTATACAGGAAAGAAGTAATCTATTGTGTGAACAATTTGTAAATTTAAATTGATGATGAAATATAGAACATGTAACAAAGACCATATTTCAATTCGTAACTATAAATTGACTATTATAACTCCTTCAGCAGGAGATCTAACTAGATATCTTTAGTTCACTATAGTTTAATTACCCATTTGGAAAAGAACAACAATAACTCTTTAAAATCTCTAGAAAAATAGAGCTATAGTGAAATAGTGTACATAAGTTCTACAAATAAGACAAACATTGTGTACAAATGTATTGTTCACTTGAACCACTACAACATACAATGAGACCGATATTAAAACCATGTAATCATTGCAAAAGCCACAGTAAATAAGTGGGAACATCTAGGCCATCTAGTAAAGTGTATCTAGTACTAGAGGAACACGTGACAAATAATTCGGCCAAATCCAAACTTTTAATCTAAATTATAATCGTGATATGATGATAAACTAGAAATGTTGAAAAACAAACTGTACATGAATGATAAATTATATATCAACAACAACAAAATGAACTGTATAAATAAAACACGACCAAAACCTAAGTTTAATTATGTAGTGAAGGTGATATTATGCCTCATTAGATGAGGTTACCAACTCAAATAGTTGGGAATAGACAACTAACGAAGAATTTTATAAATCATGATTCTTCTTGGCACCTGAATATTAACAAAACGTCTATGGCATTCTTAACACTAGAAACTCATCAGAAATGTTTAAGTTCAACAATCCTCATTGCAAGTAAGTAACCAACCTAAAAACCACCATAATTGTGGAGACGAACATCAAAAGTGCCAGGATGTCTTTCGAGGGTCAGAGACAAAACTATAAACCAAAGTGACGATGGATACCTACAAAAAACAAAGAAATAAAACAAAAATTATTCAAGATTACCATTTCAACCCCAAATGTGATTATCAGGGAAAAAAGGAACACTCTAAAAGAGGTCAAGCTTTACCTATTAGACTTGAGGAAAACCTAGATGCATGTGCCTTAGGACACTGCCCCAAAGCAAGAACAATTTTAGAAAAATGTGTGTCTAGGAACAACCTTAGGAACAGGAGAAATTGGGTCAACCTTAGAAGGGCATGCGAAATAAAGTGTGTTCCCACACCTATATAGCGAACCAGAATGATTGTGTGTGGTGTTCATCGATTCAACCAGAGAAGGTGGCCAAATCGTGGGTCTTTCTTCAAAAGCCCTGCAAAACACTAGAAAAATGACTACGTTCGAAGCATAGTACCCACATCAAATAACAAAAGGAAAGACCAAGCGAGTAAGGTGTAATGGATAAACAAGGGGGTAACCAATTACCTAAAGGGGATGTAGTTAGAAACAAGGTTAGAATAATAAAAACTGCATCAGAGAAGATATATGTTATAACTATGAATCAGCCACGACATAACACAAGAAAATTTGTAAGATTGAATAACCCTCTAAGAAAACAAATATGTATATAAAAGCAAAACAACAAAGATTCACCATGTAGTCATAGCAACGAAATTTAGTTACCTGAACGTAAGATGTCATGCCAATTGTGAGGAAACTAGGGCCAAACTAATATCTTAAGATCTCTATCAACCACGAGAATGCATAACCCCATACTTATCGGAAGAAACAAAACCAAGAGGTCACTAGATGTAGAGAGTAATGACAAATGTAGCATAATTCTCCATTGAACATGTATAAGGAGAATTAGGATTGGGGTAGGTTGATCCCTACCATCGATCCTCTCATTCATCATGCAAATTGTTGAACATTTCCCAAGAGCCACCTACACTTGATGAGAAGGCGGGTGTGGCATAAATGGACTAGTTCAACCCGTTCCCAAGGTGAGACTGCATAGGGAACATTAAAATGGAAGTTAAAGAAGGAATCATATGATTGTAGAAAGGTTAGGGGCGCACCATGGAAAATTCACTGCATGCCTAGGTTATTAAATGTCTTAAAAATTCATATAAGAGAAATGATGAATTTAATGATACGGGGATATAATGGTAGGTTATAACCAACAAGAAGAACCATAGAATAATGTAGAAAGGGTGTTGGGAAAATTAATTCCAAGTGCCGAAACCCATAAAAAATATCATAAATAAAATACAATATAGCAGGTGAAATGTAAGCATCAAATTTATTTTAGATTAGAGGGTTCTGACAGAACATTATGCATCAATACCATGTCATCCCTAGGTAAAGCACCTCTCATGAAATCCTTGTAGTGGCCCAATCATACCAACATTGACCCAAGGTGTGATGGTTATGATGATGGGGGGAATAATGGACATATCATTGAATTCATTCTATAGTAGAACCTTAATGGAGTGTATAGGCATATACCAAGAAGTGGGTATGCAATATATCTTCTAAAATTGTTAGAAAAGGTATATTGGTGCACCTCAAAACCTGTCCTAACCCAATCTTCATAATACCAATAGGCATAAGATTAGAGGTAACAACTATTTGTTAAAAAAAAAGGGAAAAAATAAATAATAAAAAATTGTTTGAACAGTGGGAAATGTTACAGATGGTATCGGAGCCCAAGTACACCAATAGAGCCTTAATGAATCACCACAGAAATGCAACATTAAATAGAACTGTATCATTGATAAGATGTTGTGTGAAAGAAATAAAAACTGATTTTGTCTGAATTACAAGGTAAATAAGCCAGGGATACACTCACAACAAAATGGCAGAGGAAGCACCAGCCATCACTACGGGGGAAGACTTGTATGTTGAATTGGGTGACGAGGCCACCCCAACAACTAATTAGTTCATGGGAGTCATACAAAATCTTGAGTAGGAATTAGAATATTTAAGAAGCAACAATGAGCGCCTGTTAAGGGCCAACGAGGAACGAGAGAAGATGATTAAGGGATTGACAGAAAAGTCAAGCTCTAAAATGGTGGAACCTGTGATATTGAAAGGAAATGAAAGGTGAATAGAATCATAAAATATGGAAGTTAAGTGGAGTCTGATAGAACATATCCCAGGAAAAAAAATGAGAGATAAATAAACAAACAGAACCACAAGGGGAATTCTGGAAAATCAAGCCGCCTACTTTTCATGGGGAAAAGGAGGAGGATGTGGAAGCATGGTTACTTAATATGACCAAATATTTCCAAGTCTACAAATATGAGAGAAACCTAAAGGAGGAAGCAAAAAGTGTGCATATATTGGATGAAATGCTTGTAGCCTGGGAGGAATTCCGGAAGGAGTTCAAGAACCAATATTTAAGTGAACGATATTACGATGATTGTGCAAAAGAGCTCCATGAATTATGATTGGGTCAATTAACTATGGACGAATATGTGTCATAGTTTACCAATTTTTTGCGGTACGTTCTGTTAGCCTCCTGTTGCAACAGGTATTCATCTTTCATGATCGACATTTTTACATGCCAAATATGTCATACTTTGCATGCTGCAATGTTCCATATTTCCTTAAGAGGCCAAAGAAAAGGTCGTGAGTGTGTGTTGGCCTAAATGCCCCTGCTGTGTTCCATTTTTGATGAGTTGATCCATTTTTATGAGTTTTCAGTTAAAGGAGGGCCAAACAGCTTAATCTTGGTCTCCCTAGGTTTCAATTGCTTGCTGAAGAATATAGAGATGAACATCTGTCCAAACAAGCTTAATCTTGGTAGATTTTTAAATAGGTAGAGAAACAAGGGCACTCATCAGCTTAATCTGAGCCCCGGAAGAGATAAGGATCGATTTATATAGGAGGATAGTTGAAAGAAAAGTTGAAAAGTTGGGTTTGCTAGTTCAAGTGCACCCAAACCAAAAAGAAGACAAAATGCTAGGTAAGTAGGCTGGGTAGGTAGCTTTGTGGTTGCAGAATCATGGCTTGTGATCCATTTCTTGTTTTCAAGTGTCATATCCATTCACATCTCAAGCATAAAGCAGTTTTCCATTTGGAGGAGCTCAAGCGAGGCATGCCTAACTTCCCCTTCTTCCTCTTTCCTCAATCACTCACTAACTTCCCGTAAAGAGGTCAAGATCTGCTTGATATCTCTTAGTCTCATCATTTTTCATATCAATTGCCTTGGTAAAGATCTGCTTTACTAAGGAATGTTCATACTTCCTCTACAAGTCCTATTTTCCCTTTATAGCCTAAGAGTTATACACTTAGCGCTTTCTTGTCACAATTCATTTTAATTGCTAACTTTATTATGTAACTCCCTATCTATCTCCCCTTTCCCTACGAAAACTATGTTAAATAACTCCCATATATACTTATCCCCTCCCCTTGGTTGAAAAATAACCATAAGTGTGCTTGGGAATTACTAAGTTTTCCTGAAACTTAGCAAGAACCCTCATTTCCCCCCTCAAACCATCTTCTCATGCATCTTGGACTCCTTCCAAGGCATGAAAATCCCAAAAATCATGCAAACAACCATGAAAATCCCTCAAATGCATGAAAATTCCTCCATTTTGGGCTATCAGACCCCTTCCGATGCCTTATAAACCATTCAAAGAACTAAGGAAAGACCTCTGATTTCCTAGGCCTTAGCCTTTTGCACAGTGTCCGCCCAGCTCCATCTTTTGATGAAATTTCGTGTTGTAAATGCATTTCGCCTGTTTTTAAGAAAAGGGTTGTTTTTGTTTGATTTGTATGCGATGCCCGTGCCTGCCAAAGATACAAAGGGTGATGCTTTCCTCAGCAATTTTTGAGATCACTCCAGGCCCTGAGTGCCTCCAAATGCAAGATCTTCTCCTCAGCGCACCCTGGACAAGTTCCAAAATACATGTTCACCTACTCTCGTCAGCGAAGTTTGACTCCTCTTCGTGTTACTCCCCGCTACTGTGATATCTCGTTCTTTCGTTAGTTAAAGAATGGCCAAGGACACAGAGTATTATGAACTTCTAGGAGTGAGTGTCGATGCTTCAACATTTGAGATCAAAAAAGCATATTATATCAAGGCAAAGCAAGTTCATCCAAACAAGAATCCCAATGACCCTGAAGCGCATCATAAATTCCAGGTACTTGGAGAGGCGTATCAAATTCTCAGTGATCCTAAACAACGTGAGGAATATGACAAATATGGAAAGGCAGGAGTGTCAAAAGAATCAATGTTGGATCCCGCTATAGTCTTTGGCATGCTCTTTGGTAGTGATTATTTTGAAGATTATGTTGGGCAACTTGCTCTCTCTTCAATGGCTTCAGTTGATGTGGCAGAGAATGGGCAAGAACTAAATGTTGAAAATGTTAAGTATAGAATGAAGGCCTTGCAGAAAGAGAGGGAGGAGAAGCTTGTGGAGACACTGAAAGTTCGACTTCAGCCCTATGTTGAGGGGCGAAAACAAGAATTTGTGGACTGGGCAAATGCAGAAGCCCTTCATCTATCCAATGCAGCTTTTGGCGAGCCTATGCTGCACACAATAGGATACATTTATACAAGGAAAGCAGCAAAGCAACTTGGCAAGAATGTATTTCTTGTTGGGGTGCCTTTTTTGGCAGAGTGGGTGCACGATAAGGGGCACTTCATCAAATCTCAAGTTGCAGCGGCATCAAGGGCCGTTACTTTAATGCAAATGTAGCAAGGATTGAAGCAAAAGTTTGAGAGTGGTATTGTAGAAGAGGAGGTTCTATCAATGTATCTTCTGGAGAACAAATATGCAATTATTAGTTCTCTTTGGAAAATAAATGTCGCAGATATTGAATCGACATTATTACATGTTTGCCATGCTGTTCTTAGAGATAGCATTGTTCCAAAACATATATTGAATGGACGAGCCAAAGCTCTAAAGAAATTGGGGACAGTTTTCCAGGGTGCCAAGGAGTGTTATAGAAGGGAGAATAGTTTGCGAAAGGACTCTGGTGAAAGAGTTGATACTCCGCAAGGCAATACTACCAATTCCTCCACAGCATAATCACAAGTGGATGGTAGAAACTATGATAAGCAGGTATTCAGTTTTTCTATGAGAAACATGGCTAAGGGAAATCTAGTTCATTTATTTAAGATGTTAATAGAAGAACACAAAAGGTTGAAACCTGTTGGAATTATTTTCCTTCTATAACTTCAATAAATAATAATGGATTTCATGTTGGAGTTTAGTTTAGAGATGAAATATGTAATTGATTGTAGTTATCAAAGGGGCCGATAACGACTCCAAAGGCAGCAAAAGGCTGAGCAGCGGCCATAAATGGGTGATTGAATAGTTCAAAGGCATTCAGAGGTCAAAAAGGAGCCCAGATGCATGCCAAAGTGTATCAAGATGTGGCAGAGAGTATCAGTGAAGGTTTTCAGTGGAAGATATTTATTTTCCAAAGTAGGTGAACATCAAAATGCCCCAGCAAAGTCAATAAAGCAGCTCTGATGCTTAAAGGCTCACTAACTCACAGTTTTGGGCCTTAAAACCACTTGAAAGCGTAGACAAAAGGATTCAATGCCCAGTTATTGAAAATACAGTGTATCGAGCCACATTTGAGGGCAGCGCTGCAGGCCCAATGCGCATTTATTACAAAGTTATGGCCATGAGGCTAGCACACGGCTCAAGGACCATTGTTCACCCATTTTTGAGGCTGCTCTCTCATGCGCAGTCCTCAGTTGCATGACTTGAGTTTCTAGCTGCCCCAGCGCAGCTCTTTTAGATATTTTGTTGCATTTATTTCAAGCACAACTTTGAATTGAAGGCAGTTACTACACAGATCTCTTTTAGATCTGCTTTAGAGATATTTTTTGAGATATTTTTCCCCCTTGACACTTGTTCAAGGGAAGTCTGTAAATATTTTTTCTTTATAAACCACCCTATAGACAGTTTTAAAAGGGGAATCGATTGATACACTCCAAGAGAGACTCGTTCTGTACATCTGATATGTTTTCCTTAATCAAAGACTGGTGAAAGCTTGGAGAATGGATTGTGTGCTGTGTTTTTGATGTTTGAAAGGTGAATTATGGAATTCTAGTGCTGCAACATGACTCAATAAGTGCCTCTCAACTCTGTTTTCAATGATATATGCTCATATTATACATGTATCACCATCTAAATAGCAGAAAGAAAGATTAGCTTAGAACTTGCTTGGCTGCAATCTATGCTCAAGGTCTACTGTTTCTTTATGTTTTCATCTGAATTGGCAATGAATATGAATTCCCTTTGGCCCATATTTCCTTGACTTCACCCATGTTTGGCAGTTATCTAGGGATTTTTTACTGCTCCTAGATAGAGCTCTTTCACCTTCCTTCTATTATGCTGAATGAGAGATTCTTTGTTTCCTCTCATTCCTTAACCTTTCAATCCATCTCTTTATCTTGAATGATTGTTTCATGAGCAGCTATCCTGCTCCATATTCCTCTTGTGACCAAGAAAACGCACCAGCAGTCCTACTCCGTGACTCCATGCCGAATGGTTTGAAACTTATCACACTATGCATTGCCTCTCTACTTGAAACCATCCTCCTTCCCACTAAAACACAAACAAAACCCCTTGTACTCAATAACTAGCCTAAAATCACCCTAAACAAAGCTAAATTACGAAGAGAGAGCCCTCTCTGATTGCTGGTAGGCTAGGACCTGCAGTCCAAAGATTGGTTTGGGGTTACCTCGGCCGCATCCCTTAAGGAGCCAAGGGACAACCTGAGCGTTAACACGTTCCCTACCTTAAAGAAGAAAAATATAAAGTAGAATGGTTTGTGAAATGTTTTCCTACTGTTTATAAGGAGCAGACTGATTTTGATAATACGAAAACGATGGATGAAGCAGTAAGGAAAGCAAGGTTGTTCTACCAGAAGTTTAAGAATAAGGGATAAGTCTCTAAGGTTTGGCAGAATAAAGATAGAACCAAACCTGTAATTGGAGCAAAAAGACAGAAAGCAGGCTATCTGAAAAATTTTAGTAGAGATCATCAACGAAGAAAGTTCAATAAAGGGAACGTAAACCAGCCAACATAATCTAAAGTTGGGTCAAAACCTGTGGATTTGAATGGAAAAAGAGGCAGCAATGGTATAGAAAGAGAGCCATTGAAGTGTTGGGGGTGTGGTGAACCCCATCTGCTAAGGAATTTCCCACATAAACCCAGATTTGTCTAAAATATTCAAGTTTTCCATGAATCCATCACAGTGAATGATGTTGCCAGGAATATTCCTAGGATAAGCGCAGCCTTAGTTGATAGACAAAAAGAAAATCAATCAACGGTGATTGATATTGAAGGTACTCTTTCCAACCAACCCGTTTCTATTTTAATAGATCCAGGGGCTAGTTTACATTACATTGGGCCACAAGTGGTAGAAAAATGTAAACATAAAAATGAAAATTATAACACTGTCTGGCTGGTACAATTAGCAACTGGTACCAAGAGAAGATTGAGTAATCAAGTCAGGCAATGTCATCTTGATTTAAATGGTTATACTAGAACAGTGAACCTAAATGTACTTCCCATTGGATCCTATGAAATATTAATTGGAATGGACTGGATGGAAAGACATGGGGCCATTATAAATTGTTTAGAAAAATAGTGACTTGTGTGAATCAGAAAGGCAAAATCAAACAATTCAAGGCATACCAAAACCTATATCGGTTAGAAAAATTTTAATTGTACAAATAAAGAAATATGCATGGAAGGGGTGTCAATTATTTTTGGTTCATGTAGAAGAGGGTAAGCAAGAAGGTGAGGAGCGAAAATTATATACTGTGTCAGTTATTAAGGAATTATGAGATGTATTTCCAAAGGAAATTCCAAGTTTTCCACCCAACAAAGATATAGACTTCTCTATTGATTTGACACCTGGTGCAACCCCAGTGTCTAGAGAACCTAACCTAATGAGTCCACCTAAATTATTGGAGCTAAAGATGATGCTGCAATAATTATTATAAAAAGGCTACATTAGGCTTAGTGTGTCACTATGGGCCCTTCCTATGTTATTTGTCATGAAAAATATGGTACATTTAGGATGTGTCTCAACTATCAACAAATAAACAAGTTAACCACTAAAATTAAGTACCCATTGCCTCGTATTGATGACCTATTTGATCAAGTGAGGGGCAACTATTTTTCCCAGAATTTATTTGAGGATTGGATATCATCAATTGAGGACCAAAAGTGAAACTATTTATAAGACAACCTTCAAAATCAGATATGGCCACTATGAGTTTGTTGTGCTGCCATTTGGCCTTACAAATGCCCCTACAACCTTTATGTGCTTATTGAACAGTATACTAAGAAAATATTTAGATAAATTTGTGCTGGTATTTATTTATGAAATTTTGGTATAATTCTAGAGATGAAGAAGAACATATGGAACACTTAAAATTGGTGCTGCAAACTTTAAGAGAAAATCAATTGTATGAAAAATTCAACAAATGTGAGTTCTACAAAACTAGAATACAATACTTGGGTCATATCATTTCTAGGGAAGGACTAGCATTTGATCCTGAAAAGCTTAAAGCCATGGTTAATTGGCCCATACCAAAGGATGTTTTTGTTGTTCGATCATTTATGGGACTCATGTGATATTACCGTAGATTTATAGAGGGATTTTCAAGATTAGCATATCCTATCACATATTTACAGAAAAATGAGTAAAATTTGAATGGACTATAGAATGTGAGAAGAGTTTTGATAAGCTCAAACATCTACTCACAATGACTCCCGTCTTAAAACTGGTAGATCCAAATAAATAATTTACAGTGCTGCTTGAATGGAAGAGTTAAGGGGAATTCTACTGCAAGATAATTCAATGATGGCTTATGAGTCTAGGAAGTTGAAAATCCATGAAAGAAACTACGATGTATATGATTTAGAGCTAGTTGATGTCATACATGCTTTAAATATGTGGAGGAATTATTTTTTAAGGAAGAAATTCACTTTGATAACTGATCATATCAACCTAAAATATATTTTTAGCCAATGAGATCTCAATTCTAGACAAGCTAGGTGGATGGTGTTCCTTAGTGAATTTAAGTTCAACATAAATCACATAAAAGGGAAAGAAAACAAGATAGCAGATGTTTTAAGAAGACATTCTTAAAATCTAATGGAAGTGGTTGCTGGTAGTATTAGTACATATTTAATAGAAGAGATTAGAAATTCCATAACCAGCGATCCAAAATAAATGGAAATTCAACAAAAATTACAGTAGATTAACATGCCTGGTTATGTTGAAATTCTGAAAAGTTGTTGATTTATAGAAAAAGATTGTATGTTCCCAATGTACATGCCTTGAAATAGATGATAATTTATGAATATCATAAGAAACCATACGCGGGACATCATGGGTACCAAAATATGATCACACCATTGAGAAAATTGTTTTTTGGTCAAGTATGAAGAAAGAGTTGGTTGAATAAAATCAAAGTGATTAGAATGTCAACAGATAAAGGTTGAACATCAACACTCTACTGGGTTTTTGAATCCATTATCTATTCCTGAATGGAAGTGGGAAATAATCTCTTTAGATTTTATTACCAGACTACTGAGAACGAAAAGGTAGCATGACTCCATCATGGTAGACAGAAAGTAAGGTAGCTCATTCCATACTAATACAATCCAGTTATGGTATAACATAGATTGCTAATATCTTCATGAAGGAAATTTTCCTATTACATGGAGTACTAAGATGATAGTGTCGGTCAGGGATTCCAAATTCACCTAAAATTTCTATAAGACATATTTGGGGCATGGGAACACAATTAAATTTCAAAATTACATATCTCCCTCAAACAGATGGACAATCTGAAAGGACAAACCATATTTTAGAGGACTTGCTGAGGATGTATGTCATGGAGAAACCCACTAAATGTGAGCATTTTCTGTGTTTAGTTGAGTTTTCCTACAACAATAGCTCTCAATCATCCACAAAAACTATCCCTTTCGATGCCTTGTATGGTATAAAATGCCATACACCTCTTAGTTGGAGTTAGCTAAAGGATAAGATGATACTAGGGACAGATGTCTTGCAGGAAATGGAGGAAATAGTGTGTAGAATTCAGTAGAACATTAAAACCACACAGGAGAGACAAAAAAGTTATGCATATAAGAAAAGAATGCACAAGGAGTTTAAAAGTGGAGATCATGTCTATTTGCGGGTGAAACCAAGGAAAAGTACCTTAAGAAAGGGAGCCTATAAAAAATTAACACCACGGTGTTATGGACTGTTTCAAATTCTGGACAAAATTGGATCCATAGCTTATCAATTAGAATTACCTAGTCACATTAAAGTTCATAATGTTTTTCATGTGTCTTTACTTAAGAAATATGTACATGAAAGTTCTTACATTATTTGATTGGAAAATTCTACAGGTGGAACCAAAAGGAGACTTCCTGGAAGAACCTCTCTATATACGAGACCGAAAAGTGATTTGACTCTAGAATTGAGTCGTTGTTCAAGTTAGAGTGCAATGGAAGCATTTTACTCCTGAAGAGGCTACTGGGAGTAGGAATATGAAATGTAGAGAAATTATCTAACACTTTTTCAAAAGGAATAAATTGGAAACTAAACACTAAGGGCGATGTAAATAAAAAGGGGGGGACAATGTAATATTCCTCCATTGTTGAATTATTATTTTCATTTAAGACTGAATTATGATAGTAAGAATGGAAGAAAATCCATAAATTACTTTGAAATATTGATGTAAATAGATATTTTTATTAATAAATAAATGCTAGAAATAATAGTGAGAGGGGGGTGAATCAATATTATCAAATCAATAATTTTATTTCCCAAAAATATTTATATACGCTACTTCAGTGAAGTGAACTAGCTTGTACACGTAATTGTGATTAAAGAAACCAACATATATCTAGAGAACTTGTGATTTAGACAATTTATCATGTGTTTATTTTAACCAGTACATCATTGACTTATTAGATAGTGCAGTAAAAGCAGAATAAAGTATCACACATAAGAAACACACATGAACACCAAGATTTAAGGTGAAAACCCAATGTGGGTGAAAACCACCCACTGCTGTCATCTTTGTCTTCTTTTAATAATAACAAAATTTGTTTACAATCTTGTACTGGTGAATACTCATACTAGTACGTAGGCACCTACCTACAGAAGGCTACAAACTTCTGTCATTTTCCAGCTTCTACTAGAAGGGAGCTGCAAACCCCTAGCTCTTGTACTAGCCAATATGATTACTAGTACATAGGCATTGACCTATAGAAGGCTACGACCTTCTTTCTTTCTCCAGGGACCATGCTTCATGAATATTCAGACTGGATACTCCAGAACACTGTGTTGAACCCAGAACCCTGCATCATCATTCAGAACCATCTATAACCTCAAAAATCATGCATTAAAGTGTATATGCTACTTGGCCGAACCCAAACTGCGTGTATATGCTACTTCCATTGATGAAACCTATGTATATCTTCAAAAATACTACAAACATAAACTTTTGAATCAAGTTTGTACCAACCAACAACATATTGAATATCTACTGTCAACTTGCAGAGCTTTACATAGGCAGCAATATAGATCACTTCTTCTCACTTATATAGTCAATCAGTCAAATACCAACCTCCTTATGCAATCAATTTTAGATTCAAATCTAAGAAAACTTCATTGAGAGACAACAGTAAAATAGTAGCATTGATGTGATAGATCAGTCATTCTTGAACATCAAGCTTTTTCTTTTGCATACGCTACTTGGAAGAGCCGAATCGGTGTGTATACGCAACTTCATCAAAGTGAACCAATGTACAAATCTGCAAATACTTACTTCAAACAACTTCGTTGCACCTCCGGACTTCAGACAAACCTAGATCACGATATTTAAAGAATAAAACAGGTGTACATAATCAGATCTAGCCCAATATCAAATCATTCAATAAAAATAAGTCATTATGATCTTGATTCATCATTAGATCTCATCCATCATCAAATGCTCAAGTGCATATTTAGTCTAGATCAAGCAAAACATCAGAAACACATAACATATATATTTTCTTTTGATGTGACACTTTATAAGATATTCTTTACTTGTGCACTTAGCCCTTTAATCTTCTCCTCTTTATATACTTAGACCCTTTTTCAATACCTTGGACCAAAACCATTTAGGACCAATACCTTGGACCAAATACTTAGGGTCAATACCTCGGATCAAATACCTTGGACCAAAATACCTTAGACCAAATACCTTGGACCAAAATCTTGGTTTTCCAACATGTACGCGCTTTTCCTCCTATGGGAGTGCGTGTATAGGTATATGCTCTTTTCGTTCTGTGGAATAATGTGTATACACTTTTTTGACTAAGTGGACCTGCGTATACTTCTTAAACTGCTTTACATCAACATTTTCCTTTACATTCTTTATTCTGATCAGTAGACCTAAGTTCCATCTTCTTGTTCTTCTGTACCAATGTCTTGTTACTTATGAATGGACCTGTTACACTGTATTTTCAATATTACCTCTGAAATGATTCCTTTGAACTACCATGCATTCTGTCACATCTGATATCTCTCTTGTAGATTCATCTAGTTATGTAGATTCATCTAGTTACCATATACAAGTGAGTTGTTTTGCTATAAGTGGGTTGCCATCAAGTACAACACATGTATCATAATGCCAACAATCTCCCCCTTTGGACTTGATGGCAACCATGTTGGTGTTGATTACTGCACGCTGTAGAAGCTATTAGAGATAACAAGCAACACCAAAATACTCTCCCCCTTTTGACATCAAGGGCAAAGGGTGGACCAAGATATTCTCCCCCTTTGATACGAAGAATGTCATATCTGAACAGTTGAATAAAAACATTGATCATGCTCCTCCTAGGCACATGCTAAATTCTCTTATTAGACTCCCTATTTGTGCATGTTCTGATATCATTGAACATGTTGTGATGCACTAACCGTCCATGCTCCCCCTGAGCACATGCAGAGTCTGCAAACATCTTTTACAAAAGAATAACATGACTCTATAACTCAACCTTCCTATCACCAATGACTAATACATACATCAATCTCCCAATAAAGTGGGGATATACCAAATTTTACTCATCCACCCAACCAAGTGGGATATACCAATTGTTTAGACATGACAGAAATACAATAAATATTATATCATCCATCCCATGCAAAATGGGGATAAAAATTACATCATTCAACCAATAGGACTCATTCAAATGTATGAGAAGTCATATCACACCCTATACTTTTACATGACTTAAGCAACACATGGTATGAATATCTGAAACCATGGCTGGACTTAGCAACCATAATGCCAACAATGCAGAATGCATGTGAAGGCTAATGCTCCCCCTGAACCTATTCTACCTGAGCATTGTTAACAAGTCATTAATCAAGGCATATTTGTCAATGAGATAAAAATTAATGAAAAAAAATATCTTTAGACTGTAATCATCAGCATCAGACAGAGCACCCATATCAGAGTTTGACCCACTATTTTCCTGCTAGAAAAATATATACGCTTCTTCACCCACAGAAACTTGTGTGTATACGCGACTATACTTCATGAAATATGCGTATAATAATCTTCCTCTGAAAAAATGGATTTAACAGTAGGATGATGTAACAACTACTCCCAACTTTTGTATGAGATATTCAAATGTTTCTCTGAGCAGTGGTTTAGTGAATATATGAACAACATGTTCGTTGGAGGGAACATACTCTAGTTTGACCTTTTGTTCAAGCACTTGTTCATGTAGAAAATGGTACTTAATGGGTATGTGCTTGGTCTTGGAGTGCATGACTGGATTCTTTGAAATATTGATGGCACTTGTATTATCACATAGAATGGAGATGGGTGGAGTACACGTGATTTGAATGTCTTGCAAAGTATGCATCATCCAAAGTAGTTGTGTGCAACAAGATACAATAGCCACATATTTTGCTTCGGTTGTAGATAAAGCAATTGAAATTTGTTTCTTGCTGAATCAAGACACTAACCTAGAACCTGTTAGCCTCCTGCTCATCGCAGGTATTCATCTTTCATGATCTACATTTCTACATACCAAATATGTCATACTTTGCATGCTGCAATGTTCCATATTTGCTACTAAGGCCAAAGAAGTGTCCATGAGAGTGTGCTAGTCTAAGTGCCTCTGCTGTATTCCAATTTTGAGGAGTTATTCCATTTTTGAAGAATTTTCAGTTAAAGGGAGGTCCAAACAGCTTAATCTTGGTCTCCCTAGGTTTCAATTTCCTATTGTAGAATATAGAGAATCATTGTCTGTCCAACAGCTTAATCTTGGCAGATTCTTAGATATGTAGAAAAGCAAGGGTGCTCAACAGCCTAACCTGAGCCCCTGGATGAAATAAGTATAGATGTAGATAGGAATACAGTAAAAAAGAAAAAGTTGAAAAGCTGGGTTTGCTAGTTCAAGTGCACCCAAACCAAAAGAAGAAAAAATGCTAGGTAAAGTAGGCTGGGTAAGTAGTTTTGTGGTTGCAGAAATGAAGCTATGTGATCCATTACATGTTTTCATGTGTTATATCCAGATCACAGTTTTGAGGCACTTTTTCATTTTGATCAGATCAAGCAAGGCATCTCTAACTCCCCCTTCTTCTTATTTCCCAAATCACTCACTAACATCCCCTTGAGGACCTTGGGATCTGCCCAACCAGTCCTGTTTTCACTCCATTCTTGTTAAAGACCAAGTTGACATCTAAGTTGACTTAGTGAAAAGAAGCCACATTTCTTGTGTAAAATTAATCTTTACACAATCCATTCATTTCCCTATGCTTAAGTTTCTGTTCTATAAACTTAGCATGCATCCCCTCCTTTGCATTCCAAAGACCTCATATTAACATCTAACCCTATTATCTAGGTCCCTAAATCTTTTTCTCTACCCCTATTCTACAAGAAACTATATAAAAAACACCAAAAACACTAAATATCCCTCCCCATGGCAACTATAGCCAAGTACTAAAAGTTGGGAAACCTTAGGTCCATTTGGGACCCATTGTTAGCCCCTCCGCATTCATTTCCCTTAGGATTTATTTAACACCCTGTTAAATAAATAAATATGTTCAAACCACCCTCCACGCACATTGCATTTGGATTTTATTAATGTCTGATTAATGAATAACCATAGACCCGCACCATAAAAAAATTAAACCCAAAACCTAAGGTTTTTACCACCCGAAGCCGCAAATAATTAACAATTATCGGGCGTGCTTTTCCACTAAACCCCGATCACTTTACCCTCCCGTCCACCGTAGGATCGGCCCTCCTAGATCCGACGACCATAATGAATATCGGGCGCCCCTTCATAGTGGTATGATAGTACCCCATGGTCGACGGTTTCACTGTCGTACATCGGGACAGCTGTTGGTCGCCTATTGCATCGGGTCGCCCCTGACACATACCACTCCCATACCAAAAGCGGTCCGAATCAAACCGCTTACCGCCCTCCCTGCTTGCCTACGTCACCGCAGGACGATGCCGCCATGTCGCCTGCCACTGTGCTGTACCTGCGCCATGTCACCCACTGACGTCATCACCCTGCCACCGTGTCATGATGACATCATCATCCACGTCACCCCACTGACGTCATCCGCCATACCACCGCTGACGTCACCGCCGAAGAAAAAAAGCGCGAAAGGCGAAATCGCAGCTTAGGAAGCCTGTAATGAAAGACAGGGGCAGTTTTTGATGCGCGATTAGCGCTTAGCGCTAATCACGCATCGCTAAGAAAAAAGGGCCAAAATGGAAAGCCCCAGTCCAACGCATGGTTCACAACAACTATTTTTGCTGTAAAGAGATAAAAAGGGCGATTTAAAGAGGATTAACAGAGAACGAGAGTCCCGATTCAAGTGTTAAAGAGTATCAGAGGAAAGATAAAGCTCAGATTCAATTAAAATGTATCAGTGAAGCGACAAAGAGTATCAGATCGACAATATCAAAGCAGGTGAACATTAAAACCCTCCATCAAAGTCAAAGAAAGCGGTGAAGCCACTTAAGGCTTTAGATCACAGTTAATGCACATCAAAGCCACTCAAGAGCAGTGGAGCAGAGACCAATGCACAGTTATGATAAATGGCCAGCGCATAACAGCAAAAGGCCACATAGCCTCATTTTTGTAACAACTACCCCCAGCGCAACATTAGATAGATATTTTTTACATTACTTGCAAGAGAAGTTAGGTTAATTATAGTTATTTCCTCAGATCTTCTATCAGATCTATTTTTGTAGATATTTTGCATATAAATACAGCCCTGAACAATGTAATAAGGGTTGTTGTTGGTTGGTGGGTCGGTTGATAATTCTTCTTTTTGAACTACGCTGTAATATATCAGACTGTGCTAATACAAATTGCGGTTGAAGTTCACTGTGTTTAAATGATCTGAAGGTGGATTAGATGTTCTGGGACTTGCTACAGAATTCCTGTGTCATGCTATGGAACAATAAGTTATACTAAACTGTGTCTTATGTTTTCTATTTTGTAAATCTCATCTATGTTTCATGATCTTGGTAACAGAGAAGAAGAATAACATAAGATTTGTTGGAATGCACCTTATGTTAAATCTCTGTTATTTATTATGTTTTCTTCAAGGTTAGTCATGAATATGAATTCCTAACTGCTCATGTTTGCACTAGTTCTCTCATTTTGAATACTGTTTACGAATTCTTAATTGCTCCTCCAAAATATTCATACATTTTCCCTCTGCCAGTATAATGAAATATTCTTGATTGCCTTTCATTCCTTGACTTCATTCCATCATTTCCAGATTTGAAAATTGTTTCTAGCCTACCTATCCTACTCTGTAGCACTACCTTTTCACCAAGAAGCTCTTTCGATAATTACACTCTCAGTGACTCCATTACCCAATGGAAAAAACAGTCATATACTTGCATGCCAGTTCTGTTTGAGATCACCCTCCAACAAACTTAAAACTCAAACCCTGTTCAACATAGCTAGCCTAAAATCATCCCTTAAAAAATGCTAAATCCCAAAGAGAGAGCCCTCTCTGACTGCTGGTAGGCTAGGACCTGCAGTCCAAAGCTTGGTTAGTGGTTACCTCAGCCGTATTCCCTTAGGAGTCAAAGGGAACAACCTGAGTGATAAAAGAACCCATATAGAATTCACCACCACTAGTGCTTTTTCTATCATCAACACTTCTTGCCCAACCTGTATGTGTATATGCATGAAGAGTAAGATCTGCATCTCTAGGATACCATAGACCAAAGTTCTGAGTTCCTTGAATATATTTGAAAATTATTTTGACTACCTAAAGGTGTGATTCCTTTGGATTTCCTTGAAATCTTCCAACTATTCCTACTACATGCATGATGTCAGGTCGGGTACTTATTAGATAAAGCAGACTGCCAATCATGGATTTGTAAGTTGGTTGATGTACTATTGTTAATTCATCATTTGAGCTGAGACTGCATCCTGTTACCATTGGGGTACATACAGTTTTAGAATCTTCCATTCTGTACCTTTTCAAAATCTGTTTGAGATATTTGGTTTGTGAAAGAAAATTTCCTTATTTAGTTTGTTGAACTTGTAGACCAAGAAAATAGGTAAGTTCAACAAGCAAGGACATTTCAAATTATTGTTGCATTACTGAAGCAAAATTCTGACTCATGGATTCTTCATTGCTACTAAAAATTATATCATCAACATAAAAAATAATAATTAGCACTGTATTAGTTTCAATATTTGTATATAGATTGTTATTTGCAGAACCTTTTGTAAAACCTTGTTGGTGTAGATATTTGTCAATGCAGTAATACTAGGCCCTTGGAGCCTGTTTTAGACCATAGAGAGCTTTTTGGAGTCTGTATACAAGTTTTTCATCATTTCCAAGAATGAATCCTTCTGGGTGTTCAATATAAACTTCTTCTTCTAAATCTCCATTAAGGAAGGCTGATTTTACATCCATTTGGTATACTTTGAATTTCAGAAAGCTGGAAAGAGAAATAAACATCCTTATGGCTTCAAGTCTGGCAACAGGTGAAAACTTTTCTTCAAAATCTATACCTTCTTATTGAGCATACCCTTTACAAACAAGTCTTTACTTGTTTCTAATGACTTCTCCATTTTCATTCAGCTTGTTCTTGAATATCCATTTAGTTCCTATAATATTTTTATCATGAGGTCTAGGAACTAATTCCCAAGTATCATTCTTTTCAATTTGCTCAAGTTCTTCATCCATGGCCTTGACCCAACATTCATCTTTGCATGCTTCATTTACATTTTGAGGTTTGGTGGAGGATAATAATGCTAGATAGCTTGAGTTCCCTGTAATAGTTCTTCTTGTCTATACACCTGCCTCCTTTTACCCTAAAATTTGAGTTTCTGGATGATTTTTCTGAACATACCTAGATGGAGTTTTTTCTTCTACCATTATATATTCTTCTGGTGCTTCATTGGTTTTTTCTTCAATATAATTTTGATTTGATGTGGGAAAGTAATCCCCATATTCCTCATTGTCATAATCTTCTGTTCATTTTATCTGTTTTGGATTTTTGCATGCTTCATCAACTACAACATCAATGCTTTCAATAATTTTTCCAAGTCTTTTATTATAACATTTATATCCTTTACTTCTGGAAGAATAACCAAGAAGAATACCTTCATCTGCTATGGGTTCAAACTTACCAAGTTTTTCATCAGTTCTTTTGATGAAACATTTTCTTCCAAAAACTTTAAAGTATTTTACAATAGGATTCTTACCATACCAAAGTTCATGTGGAGTTTGAGTGCTATTTACCTGAACATTTTCTTTGTTGAGAATAGTCACAACATCGAATGCAGCTTCACCCGAAAAGGTTGTAGGAGTTCTAGATTCATCTAGCATAGCTCGAGCCATTTGTTGAATTGTTATGTTCATTCTTTCTACCACACCATTTTTCTGATGAGTTCTTGTGGTGGAGAATTGCCTTTTTATTCCATGTTGTTCACAAAAGTCAAAGAATTCATCTGATATAAATTTCCCTCCTCGCTCAGATCTGAGGGATTTGATTTTTCAATCTGATTCATTTTAAACCAAAGCTTTGAAGGCTTGGAACTTTTCAAATGCTTCATCTTTATGCTTTAGAAGACCTATCCAACACATTCTGGAAAAATAATCAATGAACAAAATAAAGTATTCTTCTCTACGAGGTGAATTTTTCCTTGTTGGCCCACATAAATAAGTATGGACAAGTTCAAGAGGCTTAATAGTTGACCCTTCTTTTTCCATGAAGTGAACTCTAGTTTTCTTAACGATTTGACATGGTTTGCATATTGTATTTTCTAGGATGCTAATATTTGGAAGATCACAAAAACCTTGAGTATGCATGCTTTTCTTATTTGAGAAAAGCTTAGATGTCCCAATCTTCTAAGCCACAACCCGTTTTCATCATTTTTGCTTAGATATCACTGTTGGTGTCCTTCTTTGAGTACGTATAAGTTATTTGGAGTTCTTGTACCTTTGATCATGGTCTCTCTTGTATCAATCTCATGAACAACACATCCGTTTGATCGAAACACCACTTCATTTCCTTGATCACACATTTGAATGACACTCAATAGGTTATGCTTTAAACCATCTACATACATAACATTTCTAGCTTTAAACTTTTCTTTCAAGAAAACATAACCTTTACCTTTTATGACAGTTGGAGTGTCATTTCCAAATGGGACATTCTTATCCTTTTCTAAGGCATTATATGAGTGAAGTTTCTCTTTGTCACCTGTCATGTGTTTGGAGCATCCACTGTCAATGTACCACTGATTTTCTTGTCCTTCTACATACAAGGCTATACCACATCTTTATGTTTGAGATTCTTTCCTTCTCCATATCTTGGGATTTAATGGCGTTTTCTCCTTTTGAGGTGTTTTCCAAAATTTTCTCCTCCATTTAGATTCTTCATGACCAAAGTTGTTACAGATTGAGCATTCTATTTCATTTTCAAGAGGAGAAAAAGTTATTATAGGAACTTCTCTTGATCCCTATTACATTCCTTTGATTTTGTGCTTCTCTATTCATGATGGTTTTGTAAGCAACGCATTGAGCAGATGTGTGCCCAAAATTATGACATGAAAAACATTGCCCTTTAAAGAATTTTTTGCGACTATCGAATCTATTTACCTGTTGATAGTAGTTTCTATTGATATTCATCTTTGGAGCAAACTGAGTATGTTTTTCCTGAGGTTGGTTGTGGCTTCTATTGATATTCATCCTTGGAGAAAATTGAGTATGATTTACCTAGTGATCAGCTTTATGCCTTCGCTGATGACTGTCATACTGTTCATTGGCCTTTGCTGCATCAAGATAGCTTTTGGTGGAGGTTGACGACCTCTGTGATTGAGATGCTTCTTCAGTATATCCAAGACCTGTCTTTATTAGAGGAGAATGCAAAAATTTGATAATTTAATTTAAATTTTTTGATCCTTTAGCAAATCTAAGATTGAGAGATTTTGTTTTCTCAAGATCTTTTCTTAGACCCACAATTTCACATTCTAGTTTTTCTTTTTTAGAAAGTTGGTATGTCAAGGTATCTATGATCATATTCTTTTCTTCTAAACATATTTTGACTTTAGATATTTCTTCATGAAAGTTTTCCTCTTCTAAAGCATCCCAAAAATTATCATCATCATAAGCCATGAGAAGTCTATAATCATCACTATCCTCTTCTAAATTATCCCAAAAATCATTGCTATCATAAGCCATGAGAAGTTTGTAACCTTGTCCAGTTTCATATTCATCACTATTAGATAAACCATCGCTATCTTCATGATTATAGTAACTCATTTTATTCACAACTTGTTTCCTATTCCCTTTTGCATATTCCTTTCCTTTTTCATATTTATCTTTATGAGGACATCTGGCAGCATAATGACCGACTCTGCCACAAGAAAATCCTTTGAAAGGGAGCTTACCTCTAAACCTTCCAGAACCCTGTTGAAGCTTCATGACAAAATTTACCTCTTCCTCTTCTTCTGAAATGTGTCCTGGTTCATTGTTTTCTTACTTTTATTTTCCTTTTGCTGAAGATTTAAATGCGACTTCTCTCATATTTGATGGACCTCCTTTTCTCATCTCAAAAGTAGTTAGGATTCCATGAAGCTGTGTCATAGTGATATTCTGCAAATCTTGTTTTTCTTCTATGGCAAACACTTTTGATTCAAATTTAGTAGACAAGGATCTCAAAATTTTGTCAACTAAGGTAACTTTGTTTATTTCTTCACCTAGATTCTTCATATAATTAACAACCTCATCTATACGTAAGAAGTAACTAGCTATACTTTCATTACTATGAATATTAATAGTTTCATACTAAATTCTGAGAGTTTGAAGCTTAGCACGTTTTACCTGAGAGTCTCTGTCTTCTTTTAATAATAATAAAACCTGTTTACAATCTTGTACTGGTGCAGACTCATACCAGTACGTAAGCACCAACCTATAGAAGGCTACGACCTTCTTTCTTCCTCTAGGGACCACGTTTCATGAATTTTCAATCTGGATGTTCCAGAACACTGTGCTGAACCTAGAACACTGCATCATCATTAAGAATAAGTTGTAACCTCAAAAATCATGCATTAGAGTGTATACGCTACTTGGCTAAACCCAAACTGCGTGTATACGCTACTTCTGTTAATGAAACCTATGTATATCTTCAAAACTACTGCAAACATAAACTTTTGAATCAAGTCTGTACCAACTAGCAATATGTTGAATATCTACTATCAACTTGCAGAGATTTACACAGGCAATGACATAGATCACTTCTTCTCACTTATACAATCAATCAATCAAATACTAGCCTCCTTATGTATTTAGTTTTACATTCAGAACTAAGAAGACTTCATTGAAAGATAGCAGTAAAACAACAACACTGATCTGATAGATCAGTCATCCCTGAACATTAAGCTTTTTCTTTTGCATACATTGTATACAACAAAATGACCTCCTCATCAACTTAGAGGTGAAAGACAGGATGACTGAAGCAAAGACCACAATTTCAGGTCTTGATTCCAGACAAACGCTAGTTGCACACTGAAAAATTGCTTTATAAATTTTGTTACCAAGCATAAAGGAGTGTTAGTGACCCCACTAACTCATGTTAATAGTGAAGGGGCATTGTTAGTGAAAATAAGGGAAGTTAAATGGGTCAAGCCAATGAATTGAAACACAAACATCTAGATATTTATCCCTAAATTTGCTCAAGAAAAGCAAGGAAACATCCAAAATCAATATATTTGGAGGATTTATAATCTAAGAAAAGAAGGCAAATGGGAAAGAGCTGAAAAACGGAGCAAGTTCATTGCTTTTTCCCTAGTGAACTCTAGGAGGATCTTGGCAACCCTAACTCGATTGCTATATAAGCAAAGTGAGGGATATTGTGAAAGGGGTCAGAGCATTTGAAAGGATAACCCACTAAGTTGTTGTGAACTATCATGCACTTGAAGAAGTGAGCTGAAAGAGAAAAAGAGAGAGAAGAAGAAGAGGGAAGGGAAGACTGATACAACGGATGGTTGTAATCACTCTTCCATTATTAATATGAAACTGTAGTTGCGTTCCCTACGCCATAGTGTCAGTAACATTGTTCATTGAGTTGTTCATTTCGATACTTGTTTAGATGAGTGGTTTAGTTGTATGAAAATAGATGTTCATTGTGCATTCATATATTAGTATTCAAGATTGTATGTTGTGATTGTGTTTGCCTTTCCTTTGTGAAGGAATTGATTTGGAGCTGGCTTTGAGGGAGTTCTTCTTGGCTGAATAGCGATCTCCAAACAAATCTAGAAGGAGACTTGAGGTAATCCTATTTCCATACTTTGTTAACTTATATTTGATAGATGAACATGTGTATAACTTGGTAGCTTTTGCAGATATGGTAGTTTTCATTCTCCATACACCATGCATTTTACCCCATAGCAGAATTGGCGACTCCGCTGGGGACTATACATCTAGTTCCCGGTTTACCTAGACTCTTCTCTATTCTCTCTTCTTTCTAAGAGCTCCCTATTCTTCAATAATCCTTTTTTTGATCCACCAAATATCTTGCTACATCCTACTAGTATACATTCATCTCAGAAACTGATCTTGGAAACCCTTGTTGTGCAAGATTTCCCACACTAACGCAGGTTACCAGGCTACACAGAGCTTTATAAAGCACTGTGCCTATGTACAGGGAGTGTTAGTGACCCTACTAACTCACTGTAACCACTGTTACAGAGCGTTAGCCTCCCTTTGCCTTCATTTCCAGTAATATATGTGAACCAAAAGGGATGGAAAATATTCTCATGGGCTGAAATAAGATCTGTAATTGTATTATGTCAGCGAAATTGGTGTCCTAGAAAAATTTTTTTAGGAAAAAGTTTTGGTTTTTCTCTCTTAAAAAACATTTTTTTTTTTTCTAAAAGAATGACTGATATTTTGTATTCATCCTTCTGTTTAAATAGTTGTGAGTTGCTTCATTTTGGTTTTCAGTAGTTATTAGGAAATATTGGAAAAGAATCTTTTGGTTATGCATGTGTTGAAAAACTATAGATGCACAGACGAAACTATGAATATGTGAAAAATATGAATATGTAGAATAAAGCTTGTTTGCATCAAATTGAATTTTTTTCAAAGCATTGTTTCTGCATGATTTATTAAGTCATGAGTCTCACCATATTTCATACGTCAACACCCGTACCGAACAAAAATAATCAAGTACACATAAAATTTACATTAAAATCAATCAGTTACTCTTTTGAGAAAACCAACATTAGCTAGGCTAGGATCTTGGGATAAGCATGTGAGTGAATTGCCCAAGGTTGAAAACCAAAACTGGTGTTGTTAACGAGTGAAAAATCCTTCTGCACTCATATTAACAGGACCACTCCACTAACAATGGAGTGAAATACGAGACAACATCGGACTGTAATTGAAGGTAGCCCGCCTTCTCTTACAAATCCTTTGGGCATTCTGTGTACTGGGGGTCCCTTCGGGGATTTCAGAACTGAGTCGGGGACTCAGGTTTCCTGCCCACACAGCATGATGTCTACAACTATGTCCCTCCTGGTAATGTCTGTGATTTGAGGTATCTCTAGTGGCCAAACTTCTAGGTACTTACATAAGGTGACTAGGACGGGCTGTCCTAGTGCCTAACACTAATGGATCTACTTTGTCTTCAGTTTTTGGGAGGGTGCTCATCTTCATGAGAGTACTTGGCCCCTCAATCTGAGGTTCGACAAAGCTCTAAAGTAACTATAACTGTACATCTGGCCATCCTTCTCTGTTATTCTTTGAGATACCGGGTTTCATCCCTGGTGATCAGTGCTTATTAGACGAGGTATTTTCCCTCTGTTTACTGATTGATAGACTTAGTGTATTTTTTATATTAGGTACCCGAGTGTTATCATTTTGAGACTTTAACGAACATCATGATAAAATTTATTGATAAAATTAATGGTCACCGTGGCTACATCCGGCCCTCGTCGTCACTCTAGACTATTGTTAGGACTTCCTCCACTCATTGTGGAGGATCCGCGGAGCTCTAATGAACCAGATTCCCCATCTTCAGGGAATGAGTCTCCGAGATCTCATACAGGATCTGTTTGGACAGCTAATGATTCAAGTTTGCCAGAGGATTTATTCACGGAAGGATTTCTTCCTCATTTTAACCCTCCGCTCACAAGTCAGTTGGACCCACTCTTGATTCCAGTGGCACCAGTACTTCCTGCTTCGGTAGTTGGAACATTTCCATCTATCCAGTTAACGACTAACCAGTTGTGGAACTTTAGGGACACTTTTGGTCCTTCACCACTCCCCCAGTCGATATTCTCCACAACATCGGTAATGGCAAATCTTGCTATCCTGTTTGTCCCAGGTACAACCACTCACAGGACACCCTCTATGAGTGGAACCCAGCAGATGCCAGGTTCCACCCCTATGGTGCCACACTACATACCTTCGACAAGTGCCACATATAGTGCTCCTTATAACACTCAATGCGGCACTATGGGCACGGTTCTCGTTTACCAACAATATGGTCGACAGCCAATGTATAGTTTAAACCCCCAAACCTGAATACCTAGGGGGTTCCCAATAGGCACATGTCAGTAGGTAATGTAATAGTTACCCCTCCATTCTCAAGCATGCATGGTCAGTCGCTCATTGACATGAGTGCCCCTCTATCAATCAAGGCCAAATGGTTAGTTCCATGTCAGGTGGGAATCCACAAGGGGTTCCCAACTAGTCCATGGGGGCACCCTACTCACATACTCAAACGAGTCAAGGGGGCATCGCTTATACTAGGGGCAATTTCATGCCCTAGTATCAAAATCCTCATGGAAATCCACTCTACAACACCATACCGCAAAGCAATTGCTACACCACACAACCTATGTACACTATGGGGAACCAAATGATGGGAGGAGTGCAAAGTTCCTCAAGTCATCTGTCATCACCATGGTCCGAGTTGGGGGCACCTAACTCTCTGCCTTTCTTGGAAACCTTGGATATACTCAACTTATACAAGTTGACAAACGACCCCATCTATCACAACTTACAATGGCCGCGGATCTCGCATAAAATACCAATGAACATCCCAATGTTCGATGGAAAATGAGGGGAGGATCCGGGCAACCACATCACCACCTACCTTCTCTGGTGTGTTTCAAAATCTATGGTGGATGATAGTGTTCGATTGCATCTTTTTCCCTACACCCTCACTAGCAACGCAACGAAATGGTATATTGAGTTACCACGCGCGTCAGTAAACACCTTTGATACTTTAGTGATGGAATTCCTAAAGAACTTCTAGTTACCAATCTGCTACGAGACTAAGACAGAGCTCCTCACTTCATTTCGTCAATATACTTCCACCCACATCTTCGATTATATTCATGAATGGATACGTAGGCAGAGGTTAGTAAAAGCCCCCATCCCAGAATTTCTCTTGACGAACTGGTTCTGCAAGTCTTTACTCCTGCAAATCACTAGAGATGTCGCTCTAGGTGGTGAGGTCACAGAAGACCAATCCATATGTCATGCGCAACACTTAGATTTGATATATTCACAGTCTGGCACTCTTTACGACATTATCCCCAATACTCGTGGGAACCCAAATTCTTCCGCCACTCACCACCCCGGAGTGCACGTCAACGGGATTGTCGACGCAACCTCTAGGGCTATTGTAAAACAACTTAGTGGTTCCATTTCCAAGTTGGCAGTGGACCCCTCTACCAATACGACTGCTCTTCCTGCCACTGTGATAAACTTTGTGCAGTCTACGCAAAAATCCAGTGGCAAGAGCAAGAAGAATAAGAAAAAGACCGCTCCTTCTGAATAACAGTCATCCAAACATCCTAACCCAAAACAAAAGGTCATTGTGTCTACTGATGAGGAAAAGGATAAACCCACCAAATATCCATGTAAACTCCATGCTAAAGACCACACGACTTGGCGTTGTCTACTGCTTCAAGAATGCACAGACTACCTTGCTAAAAGGGATTCTTGTAAGGCACCTGCTATCCTTAGAAATCCTTTTCCTACTCAACAACAACAAAATCTTATTGCCAACCAATTGCGACCCCCGCAAGGGGGCAATGATGGTTCACAACATCCTTCGGACGATGAATGATCTTCTACCATTTACACATTTGAAATGGTAGAACTCGCCACAAGAGCCAAATCTTATGGAGCTCCTGTCACTCCGGCAGCAAAACCATCCTTAGGTCAAAACCCATTGCTGCCCAATGATTTTCATATCGAAAGGCCGGTTGAGGACTTTGTAATTAGACCCCCAAAAGGGGCACTTCGACACACAATGCCAAATAAATTTGCGCATGCTACCCAACACTACAACATCGTAGAGGATTTGGGGCAAGCGTCGTCGGCTATGTCGGTGCTCAAAGTATTACAAACATGCCCAACACAATAGAAAGCTTTTCTTTCAACTATTGGAGGTATTGACCCAATGGATTCCATGCTTGCAATTTTCGACATGGACAAGTGTAAACCTCCCCTTTCTCACCAGCTTGCATTCCAGGTGCATATCACTTCGAAAGGTAAAGGTATACACAAAACTGTCATCGACGAAGGTGCTTCTACCTGCATCATGTCGACTTCATGTTGGCTTTCCCTAGGTTCTCCAACCCTAACCCCATCGTCAAACTCCTTGAAAGATTTTGATGGACACACCTTTATCCCAAAAGGGTACCTAGCCAGTTTTCCCATCACTTTGTATGTGAAAACTGTAACGGTAGACATAGAAGTTGTGGAAAAAAAACTCTACTATAATCTCTTGTTGGGTCGCAGTTGGATATATGCCATGACGGCTGTAGTATCTACTATCTTTTGTATCATCCTATTTCCACTGGATGAAAAGGTAGTTACAGTAGATCAGTTGTCTTTCTACACCCCCGATTATTCACCATTACCAAGTGGCTCTGTACCCCTAGTAGGAGGTGGAACTGACTCTTATGTCAGTTTAGGTATTGGTTTACTGAAGGCTTCTTCCCTCATGGGTTGTTTTCCTCATCAGCCACCCAAGGTTTCACAGATGGTCAACATGCTTTCATTTATTCCTCATGAACTAACTAATCCATGGATCCTGTCGGCTCCTTTAGACCTTGACACATTCGAAGACCAAATGCCACTATCACCAATTGAATTGGCCCACCAAGTTATTCAATCCGCATCTCTAATCATGTTGGTTATGGCCAAGATACAACCGCCCTTCCCATAACCACTCCTCCTTTAGATCCATTCAATCAACTCCTTCCTACGGACGAATCTGTTCAGGAAATCATGAGTTTTGGAGAGCAAAATTGGAAGGATTGGCACCATTGTGTCTCGATATCTGATTCGGACATGATGCCTTTTCAAATCGTGTCCCCTGACATACTAGAAATTGTTTCCTCACCATACGAGATCATCCAAACTTTGGATGCAGAAGGAAACATGGGTGACACTTCCAGAACATTGGCCATAAATATTTCGGTCATGACAGGCATCGTGGAAAATGTCCAGATGTGAGCAGATTGCAGTCCTGAGGAAATTGTGAGCTCCACCTGCCTATATGAGGAATTCCAAGATGAATTTGTTTGGTCTCACAAGGAAATGCCTAACTTTAATTCATCGTTTGTCGCGCATGAGATCCAACTTTGTGACGAAGCAAAACAAAATGGGTGGTCGATCCCTTCCCTAGAAATAGCCCTTGAATCCATGCCTAGCACTACGACCAAACAAGAACGCTTACTATACCTTAAACAGATGGATAAAACCTGTCAAGATGCCAACTTGGCAATTGAGGCTCACAAACGCTAGGTACAATCTCGATTGCAAAAGAGCTTAAGTTTCCTCCTTACCAAGAGGGCGACCTTGTGTTTCTTTATCATTCAGAAGATGACCTCTTGGAGGCATGCATGCTTCAACCAAAAAGGGTAGGTCCTTATGTCGTAACGAAATCCATCCCCACGAGGGAATATGAACTGCAGGACCAGGAAGGAGTCCCACTCAAGGAGCCCACATATTGGCTCTATCTGAAAACGTATTATGCCTAGTATTGCATTGGGCATATGATTTGTAATTTTATGTATTCATAAGTTTTGCTTCCCTTTTTGGTGTGATTGGATCGTTTTGTTATTTAGTGGAGTACTTGTCTCATGCATTCTTCTCGCAATGCAGATGTTATCGCTACCTTTAGCATACGTAGGATACATGGATGGTGCCAATCGTCACACAGGACACATTGCATCAACTGCTTGGGTCATTTACACACCCGAGTCGGAACTGTTTTGCTCCGGAGGGGTCTTTCTTGGTACTGTCACCAACAATATTGCCAAGTACATGTCTATTGTTTCACTTCTCACAGAAGCGTCGTCAAGGGACATCTCCAATATGGTGGCCAGGTTAGACTCCCAACTAGTTGTTATGCAATTGACTAATCGTTATCACATTCGTAATCCAACTTTATTACGTTATTATCTAAGGGTGCAACTCCTGGAAGGTCGATTTGAAATAATCACATATGAACATGTTCCTTGAGAATTAAATACAATCACCGATTCGTTAGCAAGCTATGTATTAGATTGGCATTTGTCTCATTCTTTATAAAAGCATGCATGAAAAAGTAAAACATTTACTAAGTTAAAAATTTGTTGCAAAAAACATTTAAAAATCACACACACATTTACACCACCAAAATACCAAAAATATATATATTTTCATCCAGCCTTTTACATCAAAATATTCCAACAAGAAGAACCATAGAATAATGTAGAAAGGGTGTTGGGAAAATTAATGCCAAGTGCCGAAACCCATAAAAAATATCATAAATAAAATACAATATAGCAGGTGAAATGTAAGCATCAAATTTATTTTAGATTAGAGGGTTATGACAGAACATTATGCATCAATACCATGTCATCCCTAGGTAATGCACCTCTCATGAAATCCTTGTAGTGGCCCAATCATACTAATATTGACCCAAGGTGTGATGGTTATATGATGATGGGGGGAATAATGAACATATCATTGAATTCACTCTATAGTAGAACCTTAATGGAGTGTATAGGAATATACCAAGAAGTGGTTATGCAATATATCTTCTAAAATTGTTAGAAAAGGTATATTGGTGCACCTCAAAACCTGTCCTAACCCAATATTCATAATACCAATAGGCATAAGATTAGAGGTAACAACTATTTGTTAAAAAAAGGGAAAAAATAAATAATAATAAAAAATTTGAACAGTGGGAAATGTTACAGATGGTATCGGAGCCCAAGTACAGCAATAGAGACTTAATGAACCACCACAGAAATGCAACATTAAATAGAATTGTATCATTGATAAGATGTTGTGGGAAAGAAATAAAAACTGATTTTGTCTGAATTACAAGGTAAATAAGCCAGGGATACACTCACAACAAAATGGAAGAGGAAGCACTAGCCATCACTATGGGGGAAGACTTGTATGTTGAATTGGGTGACGAGGCCACCCCAACAACTAATTAGTTCATGGGAGTCATACAAAATCTTGAGTAGGAATTGGCATATTTAAGAAGCAACAATGAGTGCCTATTAAGGGCCAACGAGGAATAAGAGAAGATGAATAGGGGATTGACAGAAAAGTCAAGCTCTAAAATGGTGGAACCTGTGATATTGAAAGAAAATGAAAGGGGCACAAAATCAGAAAATATGGAAGTTAGGAGGATTCTGATAGAACATATCCCAGAAAGAAAAGAAAGAGAAATAGAAAAATAGAACCGCAAGGAGAATTCTAGAAAATAAATCCCCCTACTTTTCATGGGGAAAAGGAGAAGGATGTGGAAGCATGGTTATTTAATATGACCTTATATTTCGAAGTCTACAAATATGAGAGAAACCTAAAGGAGGAATAAGAAAGTGTGCATCTATTGGATGAAAATACAGTGGCCTGGGAGGAATTCCGGATGCAGTTCAACAATCAATATTTAAGTGAACGATATTACGATGACCATGCAAACATGTTCCATTAATTAAGATTGGGTCAATTAAATATGGACAGATATGTGGAAAATTTTACTAATTTGTTGTGGTACTTTCCCTACCTTAAAGAAGAAAAATCCAAAGTACAACGGTTTGTGACCTGTTTTCCTACTATTTGTAAGGAGGAGATTGAGTTTGATAAAACAAAAATGATGGATGAAGTAGTAAGGAAAGCAAGGTTGTGTTACGAGAAGCTTAGAATAAGGGACAAGTCTCTAAGGTTTGGCAGAATAAGGATAGAACCAAACCTGTAATTGGAGCAAAAAGAAAGAAACCGGGCTACCAATTTTTTTTGGAAGAGATCATCAACGAAAAATGCTCAATAAAGGGAACATAAACCAACTGACATAATCTCAAGTTGGGTCGAAACCTATGGATCTGAATGGAAAAAGGGGTAGCGAGGGTAAATAATGAGGGCCATTGAATTGTTGGGGGTGTGGTGAACCCCATCTACTGAGGGATCACCCATATACTCCCAGATTTGTCCAAAATATTCAAGTTATCCATGAAGCCATCACAGTGAATGATGTTTCCAAGAATATTCCCAGGATAAGCACATCCTTGGTTTACACACAAGCGTAAAATCAATCAATGATGATTGATATTGAAGGTACTCTTTCCAACCAACCTGTTTCTGTTTTATAGATCCAGGGGATAGTTTAAGTTACACTGGGCCACAAGTGGTAGAAAAATGTAAACATAAAACTAAAAAACTATAACGCTCCCTGCTTGGTACAATTAGTAACTGGTACCAAGAGAAGAGTGACCAACCAAGTAAGGCAATGTCATCTTGATTTAAATGGTTATACCACAACAATGAACCTAAATGTACTTCCCCTTCGATCTTATCACATATTAATTGGAATGGACTGGGTGGAAAGACAAGGGGCTATTATAAACTTTTTTTGCAAAAATAATGACTTGTGTGAATCAGAAAGGACAACCACAAACAATTCAAGGCATACCAAAACCTATATTAGTTAGCCAAATTTCAGTTGTACAAATAAAGAAAGATGCATGGAGGGGGTGTTAATTATTTGTTGTTCATGTAGAAGAGGGTAAACAACAAGATGGGGAGCCAAAATTAGATACCTTTCTAGTTATTAAGGAATTATGATATGTATTTCCAAAGGAAATTCCAAGTTTTCCACCTCACACAGATATAGACTTCTCCATTTATTTGGCACCTGGTGCAGCCCCAGTGTTTAGAGAACCTTACCTAATGAGTCCACCTAAATTATTGGAGCTAAATATGCAACTGCAATAATTATTAGACAAAAGGATACATTAGGCCTAGGTGTCACATGCACAACCCCCCCCCCCCCCCCCCTCCCCCCCCCCCCCCCCCGCCATGTTATTTGTCAAGAAAAATATGGCACATTTAGGATGTGCATCAACTATCAACAACTAAACAAGTTATCCATTAAAATTAAGTACCCATTGCCCCATATTGATGACCTATTTGATCAAGTGAGAAGGGCAGCTATTTTTTCCGAAATTGATTTGAGGATTGGATATCATAAATTGAGGATCAAAAGTGAAGATATTTATAAGACAACCTTCAAAACTAGATATGGCCACTACGAGTTTGTAGTGCTACCATTTGGCCTTACAAATGCCCCAACATCCTTTATGTGCTTAATGAAAAGTATACTAAGAAAATATTTAGATAAATGTATGCTAGTATTTATTGATGACATTTTGATATAGTTCTAGAGATGAAGAAGAACATAAGGAACACTTAAAATTGGTGCTGCAAACTTTAAGATAAAATCAATTGGATGCAAAATTCAACAAATGTGAGTTCTACAAAACTATAATACAATACTTGGGTCATATCATTTCTAGGGAAGGACTAGAAGTTTATCCTTAAAAGGTTAAATCCATGGTTAATTGACCCATAACAAAGGATGTGTTTGTTGTTTGATCATTTATGGGACTCATAGGATATTACCATAGATTTATTGAGGGATTTTCAAGATTAACATATCCTATCACATCTTTACAGAAAAAAGGAGTAAAATTTGAATGGACTATAGAATGTTTGAAGAGTTTCGATAAGCTAAAACATCCACTCACAAAGACTTCCATCTTAAAACTGGAAAGTCCAAATAATAATTTATAGTGATTCTTGTATGGAAGGGTTAAGGGGAATTTTATTGCAAGATAATTCAGTGATGGCTTATGAGTCTAGGAAGTTGAAAATCCATGAAAGAAACTATGATGTATATGATTTAGAGCTAGTTGATGTCATACATGCTTTAAACATGTGGAGGTATTATTTCCTGGGGAAGAAATTCACTTTGGTAACTGATCATATCAGCCTAAAATATATTTTTAGCCAATCAAATCTCAATGATAGACACGCTAGGTGGATGGCATTCCTTAGGGAATTTGAGTTAGACATAAAACTCATAAAAGGAAAGAAAACAAGATAACAGACGCTTTGAGAAGACATGCTTATAATCTAGTGGAAGTGGTTGTTAGCAGTACTTATACATATTTCATAGAGGATATTAGAAATTCCATAACCAATGATACAAAATACCTATAAATTCAATAATTATTACAGTAGATTAACATGCCTATTTATGCTGAAAATTATGAAAAGTTGAAGATTTATAGAAAAAGATTGTATGTTACCAATGTACATGCCTTGAAATAGATGATACTTGATGAATACCATAAGAAACCATACACAGGACATCATAGGTACCAAAATATGATCACAACATTGATAAAAAAATATTTTGGTCATGTATGAAGAAAGAGTTGGTTGAATATTTATCAAAGTGATTAGAGTGTCAACAAGTAAAGGTTGAACATCAACACCCTTCTGGGTTTTTGAATCCACTACCTATTCCTGAATGGAAGTGGGAAATAATCTCTTTAGACTTTATTACCAGACTACCAATATCCAAAAGGGAACATGACTCCATCATGGTAGTGGTAGATACACTAAGTAAGGTAGATCATTCATACCAGTATAGTCCACTTATGGTACACCACAGATTGCAAATATCTTCATGAAAAAGAATTTCCTATTACACGAATTACCTAATATGATAGTGTTAGACAGGGATTCCAAATTCACCTCAAATTTATGGAAGGCATTATTTGGGGATTTGGGAACACAATTAAATTTCAACCTGACATATCACCCTCAAATAGATGGGCAAACTGAAAGGACCAACTAGATTTTAGAGGACATGCTGGGCTATATGTCATGGACAAACCTTCTAATTGGGAGAATTTCTGCATTTATTTGAGTTTTCCTACAACAATAGTTAACAAGCATCCATAGATTTGATCCTTTTCGAAGCCTTGTATGGTAGAAAATGTCATACACCTCTTAGTTGGAGTCAACTGAAGCATAGGCTGATATTAGGGATGGATGCCTTACAGGATATGGAATAAATAGTGTGTATAATTAAGTAGAACATTAAAACCACACAAGAGATACAGAAAAGTTATGCAGAGAAGAAAATAATGCATAGGGAGTTCAAAATTGGAGATCATGTCTATTTGAGGGTGAAACCAAGGAAAAGTACCTTAAGAAAGGGTACCTGTCAAAAATTGGCACCACGGTTTTATGGAATATTTGAAATTATGGACAAAATTGGATCCATAGCTTATCAATTAGAATTACCTAGTCACATTAAAGTTCATAATGTTTTTCATGCATCTTTACTTAAGAAATATGTACTTGGCAATTCTCTTGGAAAATGTTACAGGTGGAACCCAAAGGAGACTTCCTAGAAGAACCTCTCTGTATACGTGACTGGAAAGAGATTTGGTTCTGGAATCGAGCCTTCGTTCGTGTTAAAGCGCAATGGAAGCATTTTACTCCTGAAGAGGCTACACAAGAGCAGGAAGACGAAATTCAAAGAAATTATTTAACACTATTTCAAAAGGAAGAAATTGGAAACTAAACACCAAGCGCGATGTAAATAAAAAGGGCATGAGAATGTAATATTCCTCCTCTGTTGAATTATTATTTTTATTTAAGACTGAATTATGGTAGTAAGAATGGAAGAAAATCCATGAAGTACATTGAAATATCTATCTAAATAGATATCTTTATTAATAAATAAATGGGATTGGAAACACTTGAAGATAAGATTCTTACATAAGAAAACTCTTCCATGATAAGGATTCTAGATGAAATTCTAGATAGATTAATGTATGGGAGAGAAAAAATCCATTAATTAGCTTAATAGGGGAAAGATTTTAAGCTTGGATAAGGATAAAGCATCGCGGGAGATATAAACAAGCTTTTAAGGAAAATCCTAGGCAACTGGTTGTGGAGGACCACAAAAGCGGGACACTGCTAAAGGAAAAAATCCACCATGGAAGAAATGTATGAAATACCTATCGAAGGGATCAACATAGGTTGTTAATACCTTGGAAATTAAATCTCAACTCTAGTGTGAACTAAATAATGCAATTCTAGGTTGGGTGGCGAAGGTGTTAGATTCTCAAGTGTGTTCTATCTATAGTGATACCGATTAGACTATCTGTTGGTTTAATAGATTTCTGTAATGCATGAAAATAAGGGTAAATATTATTTTGTTTTCCTAAGGATGTTAAATTACGGTAGCACTGGGGATTTGATACCATGGATTTAGATATAAGTATTTTTGTGATTTTAAATTTAGTAACAGGTATATCTGTAATTATGAAATTTAGATAAAGGCATTTATGCAATTATGGCATCAAGTAAAAAAAATTCCTGTAATTATGTTCATAGATAAGTTTAACTCTATCTACTATATTTTGTGTATAAACTATAAAGACAAATTCAAATAAATACATATTTAATCTTATAGAATTTTCAATACATAGACTTTGAATCTACAATAAATGGATATGAAGGTTATGAAATTAAGATCACTGAGTGTTTCTACTACTAACTGGTAGAAAATCGTAGACTAACCATTTAGAGATTATGAATTTGTTATGTGTGACATGTATGTGCTTCCGTGAGTATTATACAATTAAGAGAAGTATGAAACAAAAAAAGTTGGTTTTGATTGATGGACTCTGACACCTGTTAGTCCACCCAAGTAGAATTTTGAAAGTGTAAATATAATAGAATCTAGCTACAATTTTCACTAGCAGCTAGTTTTTTTTGAATTTTGATTTCTGTGATCCATAATGTTTAGATGGAGAACTTTTTTAGATGAGATCACATCAAACTTTTGGGGCTAATATTTCGAACAATTTTATTGTGGTTCACCATCAGGGAAAAAGTGAAGTACCTGATATAACATTAACAATATATAGGTGGAGATGCTTCAAAGAAATCAAGGAAAAACAAATTGATCTATTAGAAAGTCGAAGAATAAAATTAGGTAAAAGACAAATAATTGTAAAAAATATTTTTTGTTTAAATACGTTAGAAAGTCAAAGTAAAATAAATAAATAACTAAATTGATCATTTAAATGTTAAAAGAAATCCTAATAAATTAAAATAAAATTAGAAAGAAAAAAATAAAAATGAAAGGATAATACTACGGATTAAATATTAGAAAAAATGATTAAACAAACATAAAAAGAAGTCATGAAAAAATAAAATCAATAAATAATTCAAATTTAACTATATCTCTTATTGAAAGTTCTAACCTAACAAAATATATATCTATATATATATATATATATATTATATATATATATATATATAATATATATATATGAAGTTCATTGATTTGATTTATTTTTATATTTGATTGTTTAATAATATATATATATATATATATATAATATATATTATATATATATATATATATATATTTAAAACAATCAAAATATAAATAAATCAAATCAACAAACTTTGAGTGTCGAAAAGAAAAGAAAATATAATATTAAACAAAGGAATCAAATTATTATAATGAAAAATCAAATAAAATAATAATCAAAGGAATTCTAAAATAAAAATGGAAAATACCTTTATATATAAATAGAGATGGAAAAATAATACATAAATCAAATGAAAAACATAACAAAATCTAGGAAGGAAGAGTAGGGATCGAGTTGTTGCTAATTTTCCAACTCTCATCCCTATTCAGATAGTTACCACACTTCTCAATTTCTATAGCCTCGTAGAACTTCTTATGATGGAAGTGATAAATCTTGGCGATAACCCGAGACTCCTCAATACATAAGTGGTGTTTAATGTTAAACACATGCTCTATTAAGGTAGAAGAGCGAGATCTATTATGCCTAATGTCTACCACATGCTCTTGGATTATTTTCTTGATAGAATGAATCATTTCTCCAATATAGTGTGTTCCAAACGAGTAAATGACTAAGTAAACACATTTCATATCTTATAAATATAAGTCTTTCGGATTAATCACAAGGTGATTAATCTGAAAGACTTATATCTACATTATGCATCACAAAAGTCTTAGATCTTACATGTCATATCTTTAGGGTCAACATGGTATTTGACTAGCCTTAGGGAGCTTCAAATATTGTTGAGAGACTTAAAGGTAGAATGCACCTTATTCTTACTAAGAATGTGTGCAATCTTGTCAGTGGTTCCAAGAATGAAAGGAAGATGTACACAATTAGCAAAATCAAGGGTATCCTTTTTTGGCTTACGTCCAATTCTAGCGTTTTAAAAAGCTCTGAGACCTAAGTGCCTAATATAGCCATTATTTTCAAAAAATTCAATCAGATGGGATCTTTCAATTTCAAAGTGTCTCTCATAAAAAATCCTCAGAGCTCTGGTTGCTAGAGTGTTGAGAACACAAAATGTTTGACAAGGATAGTGATGAGAACTTGCATGAAGGTATTGCTTAGTATGAGTTATTTTACAATAAAAGTGGTGAGAAAATCAACCATCCCCTTTTTTAGAGACAAGAACATCAAGGAAGGGAAGACTACCATTGACCTTAGTCTCCATTGTAAACTTAGTTGAATTAGATTGATTATAAATACAAGAAAGGAAAGAATCTAGTAAGTTAGGCCCATGAGGTCAATTGATGAAGGTATCATCAATAAATCTCTTCCATATCTTACGGCAAAAGGGGGAAGAGGAAAGGGATTTAGTTTCAAAGTCTTCCATGAACAAGTTTGTGACAACGAGAGAGAGCCAAGAACCCATAACTACTCCACATGTTTGCTCATAGAATTCACCTTGGAAACTAAAGAAAGTAGAGGTAAGTAGAGACTGGCCAACTTGGCAGTATTAGGATCGGTGATGTGATTTATAACCTCCATAGCATTATTAATGGTTATATTCTTATAGAGAGAGATGATGTCAAACTTCACAATAAAATCATCAGGGTAAATTTTATTACCCTTAAGTTCCTTAACAAAATAAGTTGATTCCTTAACAAAGGATTAAGTAAGGCCAACAAGGGGCCTAAGATTTTGCACTAAGAAATTAGAAAGAAGATAAGTGGGGCCTCCTATTGTATTGACAATACGCCTGAGGGGAACCCCATTTTTATGGATTTTGGGAACCCCATAGATATTGGGCATGATGGGGTTGCTAACGATAAGATTCATTTTTAAGGGGCTAGCAATGTTACTAGAAGTAATGGCAAGAGTAACCTCTTTTGAGATTTTCTTAATAGGGTTCTTATTTAATTTCCTATAGCTACCAATATTAAGGATGTTATCCAAAAATTTTCTCTGGTAGTTAGTTTTATCTTGAATCACTATAGCCCCACCTTTATCGACCTTAAGAACAATGACATTAGGGTCATTGTTCAAGGCTTTAAGGGCCAAAAAGTCTTTCTTAGAACGGTTGCTTTTCAATGGCCTTAATTTTCTAAGAACCATAACACAATCTTTCCGAATGGATTCTTTAATGTTATTTTGCAAGTCCTTGATCCTAAATTCAATATTAAAAATAATATATTCAAGATCCATCTCCCATACGAACCTCAACCACAACCCATTGAAGTGTTGCGGAAATCTTGACGATCTTGCTAGAAATAGTGGACCTTCTTCACATGTTGCAGGTACACATATTTCATTTTAAGTCCTCTTCAAGCTTTATGCGTTTATGTCTTTAAATTGTCTTTAATTTTTAAATCATCTTCAATTGATGTGGTTGAATTTAATGTATATATATATATATATATATATATATTATATATATATATATATATATATATATATATATATATATATATATATATATATATATATATATATATATATATATATATATATATATATATATATATATATATATATAGATATATATATATATATATATTAAATTATGTTTATGATTGCATACCCTCAGTAGGGTGAAGATGAAGATCACAGTGCACCATTTATTTCTCTATGGAACGATGCTATAGCTAATATCACAGTTGAGGATGTTAGGGCCCAACAAATGTATATCACACGAGAGGTAGATAAAAAATTGTTAGTTTGCCTACTAGGAATTGTTTGTCTTTAATGCTGGATAACATCAACAGGTTGATCGAAACATACCTGAGGGCAGGCCCAAAAGAGCCATCTCCTATATTCCCTACTTAGGATTAGGTGGTTGTAGGTTAGTAGACCACATACTTGGAAGGTGGTGAAAGACACCACTAAGAAGATTGATGTTCATGGGGAGTTGTTTGACATCCCTCTGGACTGTCGTGTTAGACATGTTGGTTCGATTTTGCTAAAATATTTTAAGAATGTTGATGGAGACCCTTTTTTTATGATCGATTCATTAGAGATTGGATAGAGTTCCCCTATAATGATCAAGACACCATTTACTTTTCAAAGAATATATATGTGGATTTTGTGCTACATATGAGGGCAGATTACACCAACACCATATCTAAGTTTTATGGACCCAGCTTAGGACATATTTATGAACACTTCGGAGCTCGTAGGGACACTGCGCATGTAGCACCACCTCCAATATTGTTTCCACAACCATATCGAAGCATGGTGTTGCCAATGGAGCTAGAGAAATCTTTGCAAGTCAGTGCTGAGACTATACATACCATTATATATAGCATGTAGAGGACATTGCCCATTTCACACGTCGCATTTCATGGAGAGATGAGAAAACCACCTTATTTTCCTCATGGCCCCCTAGTTACATTACATCATGATTGACATCTCGAGATTCTAAGGCGTGACTAGCTTTTGTCATATGCATGTACATGTAATGATACCATCCATGACACTTGGAGGGTGTGCGGCCCAAATGACAGAGACCAAGTTCATATATAAAAAAAAATTGACTCTTATCACCAAATTATACTTTATTTATATTAAGAAGTTCATATCATATTATATTGATATTAATAATTTCATTATAACGTACATGCACAACCCAGCTACACATATGAGCTTCTGAGGTCATACGTGGGAGCAGTTCACTAGCCAGAGAAACCTCATCTACTGCATGATTCCATGGCTCAGTCTCCTCCACCTCCACCTCCACCTCATAACACTCATGTGGAGGAGAGTCACTATGTACAACCACATTCACCAACAGTCATGGAAAATTTTAGGGGTTAAAATTTGTAGGTGGGCTAATTTTCCATGATTTTTCCAAAAACAGCATTTTCCAATTTCCATTTTTTATAAAAGTGATTTTCCCAAATTTTATAATATAAAATTATTTTACCTTTAACAATCGCCAAAATTATATAGAGAGTATATATAAAATCATTATGAATTTAAATAATTTTACAAATACATCAATAAACATTTTATATTTTGCATATTAGGGACTAGTGAGATTCACCAATGTTTTTAATCTTCAAGATAATTTTCTATCCTTAAAGTTTTCCCTTCCAGCAGTTGAGGTAAAAAAAATTTATTCCTAAGATCTCAACATTTTGTTTCTTTAAGTTATATGTATGCATGCTAATTAATTTGTAAGATAATTATAATTTTCCTTTGCCATTCTATACATAGGTTGAGATGCAAAGTGGTGCCGATGCTACAATTATGTGGGCACATGAGTGGGATGCTAGGTATTGAGGCATTGAGCCACAGGTAAGGGAGAACCATACCCATATTGATCAAAACCCCATCCCACCTGACTTCCATTTACATTCGACTGAGTCACAGGTAGGGGACTAATTAAATGTACAATTCAAAGTCATTAATTTCTAGATTGTTTATTTTGTACAAATAATGTTACAATATCATTTAAATTTGAATGTGTTATATTGCAGTATCAGATTATGGATGCTAACTCTGCACAACGGAACACACATAAGAGTTCTAGAAATGATACTTTCTAGAGTGGATTATAGATAGTTTGTATATTAAGCCCATTTCATAGGGCACATTCACATCTGATGTACAAACTTTGTATATTTTCATACATGGACAATTTATGGATTCATGAAGATTATTTTAGTTTATGGATGATTATTATTTTAGTTTGTGGATGTTCATGTATAGTGTAATTTTTATATATTTTCATATGGAAAATTTATTATCATACATAACTAATAAGATAACAATTTTGACTTATGAGGAAATAAACTAAGAAAATAAGTACAATCTTAGACTACAACGTAAGTCACTTTGATACTTAAAATGAACTAAAATACATGTTCATGGTTCAATTAAAAAGAAAAAATAGGATTGAAATAAGTTTTAAATTCAATTTTAAAATATGTTTTCACCCAGTAATGTTCAATAAATAAGTTTTATTAAATTTTATTTATTTTAAGGTCATCTACAGGAGCTTAATCATAACATGATATAAGTCATATGTATTGGAATTTAATATGCCAAAAAACAATTAATGTAGAAATTTTGAATAATATGACACTTACTCATAGAGATTATCCTGATTATACACTATTTGTGGAATCATGCATAATACATAACCTCCTCTACGTTGATCATCAATTTTGCGGAATTAAGAAACATTCACATTCGCACATTGAAGCATCAATCACACATATCAACATAGTATGTACCCGAGGAAAGCATATTGCTAAAAACCCCCAACTATATGTATATTATATTGATTGAGAACATGTAACAATACTCCTCACAAGTACTCAGTACTATCTCCACCTGTTACACACAAACTAGCTCAGATCTGAATCAATCACTGGCTCAAATCTCCTCCGTTGCTTGCCTGACTCCACTACACAATCCTGCATGAGAATAGATCAAAGAATGAATGATCTAAATTTTTATTTCCCTTGGATATACCACGTAATCCTCATTGGCAATACTCAATCCATTGATTTTGCAAATCACATGCACAACTATAGTCACAACTGACAGCTGTCTTGCCCTTTCACTTACCTCTAACACTTGTCTCCACTGAACTGTCCATGCACTCATTTATTGATGTATTCTTCAGTTGCTTTATGAGTTAATAATTAGTGAATTAATTAATAACTAATTCACACCACTCATCACTTAGTCTATTGATTAGTTAGACTAAATGCAACTAGTTCAACTAAGTCAAACTGAACACAACTCCATCAACTCCTGATCCAACTCCACAGAACTCAATCACTAAAGTCCTAACTGAAGTCCTCCATGCAATAACTCAAGTAACCCATCAGAACCGCGTATTTCCTTATGGCAGTTGCATGTGCCACATCTGTAGCTCGAATTGAAGTGCTCCAAGAGAATAAGATAATGTTTATAGTCCAAATATTACTAAGGGCTAATAATATTCGACTGTTCTATATTTAGACTAACAATACCTCCGCTATTGTCTAAAAATAGAAGTCCATCTATTTTTACCAACATGACCAATCATTCATAAACAACATCCTGCAACTCATAGACCATGATCCATATGTCTAATTGTGCCAAAAATAGCCCAGCGGGCCCACTTAGTGAAGGCGACTTCTTTCCACTAAGCTCCATCATCTTGTTGCATTCTCAACAATTAACAATATGTTTTTAAATAATTTTGGATAATTTTATGAACTTTCCTAAATGTAATTGGATATCCAAATATTTCAATCAATTCCTTTACTGAAGACCTTCAATTAAGAACATTCAAGAAATAAATTTTACAAAATAACAATTTTTGTATCTAGTTTCATGGACTAAGGAAATAAGTGCTTGATCCTATTGTGATGCAAGTCACTTTGATACTTAAAATGAACTAGAAAATGAGCATGTGTACATCAATTTAATATTGAACTTGTAAAAGGTGTCTTTTAGTGCAATAGATGTATGTTAATTTAAACAATTAATGATATGTTTCTATAATTTTATCCACTTTCCTAAATTTACTTGGATATCCAAGTATTTCAATCAATTCCTTATCTTAAGACCTTCAATTAAGAACATTCAGAAAGTAAAATTTTGCAAAATGACAATTTTGAATTCTAGTTTCATAGTTAAGGTGAAAGATTTGTTTTTTAACGTTGTTTGTCTGTTTTTTATTTATTTTTTTAATTTTAGAATAGGGTTTAAAATTGGATTTAATTTTATGAAATATTTATAAAATATTTCAAAATATTTTTAATAATAGCTAAAATAGAGATTGAGTTTTTTTTTTTTTTTTTTAAATGAGGTTAATCTATTGATATAATACAAAAAAGGTTACAGAGTAGTTTGGTCGTACAGGGTTCCGGCCCTAATTAACATACAACCATGGAAAAGTCTGAGATTGCCCCTACAGAGGGGAAACCAGTCCATTAAACATCCAAAAATTTGATTCAGAGGTTCCTGAATAGGCCAACCTATCAGCTAATAGCAAAGCATCCTGAATACAAGGAAAAACCACCCAAAAAAACCACAAAAAGTTCTGACTGGACTACCTAGCCAGCAAAAATTCATAATGAAACATAAGCAAAACAAAACAAGAACCAGAACTAAGTGAACTGCCACCTGTCGAGAGTGACACGCGGCGCTAGGTCATCCAGAGCGGGCTCCTCCATGATAAGATATGCCTAGTCATTTGGGTTGTCTGCTTGACTGTCTTCCTCCGCCTGATGATCGCCCTCCTTGCTTCCATCTATATCCAGAGGGCGTGACACGTTCTCCAGACTACTATCGACGACCTGCGTGTCACTAGGAGCTCCTGAAGCACCATGCGAGCTGCCAGCAATGGCTTTGCCATGTCTTCTATGTCGTCCTCCATTACCATTCAACTCGTGAAGGTCATCTCTGTGCCGGCTAGGACCTGCTCTATTCGTCTCCTCCAGGGAAGTAGTCAGTGGTGTTTGCGGCTCAAGCTCTTCATAAATGCAGATGGAGACTGTGGCCACTATGACCGGGCGATTCATGTCACTCCTGAGCTGGAACTATGTCATATGAGGGATATGTTGCTGAGGCACTGGGAATGTAGCAGTGCGCATGGCTGCTTCATCACATCTAGAGCAGAGCAGGCAGGCTCTTCCTCTGCCACTTGTGGTGTTTGGATAATGACCACTAGCTCGGAAATGGTTGGGACTACTAGCGGAGGAAGCAGGGGAGGTCGAATTATGTCTGTGAGAGGCAAAGGAGCGAGTGCTACCACCTCGCGTGGTACCACAATGGTTGCGCATGCAGTGGCGCACCATGTTGGAGGTAGGTGGGGTAGCAGAGTCAGAGGAATGCTAAGCGGTCCGCCGGCACCCCATAAAATAATCTTAATTGCTTTAATTACCACCTGCATCCAGTGAATAGAGGTTGAGATTTATTTTAAAGTTAGTTATACTTTTAGAAAGATTTTAAAATTGATTTAAAACTAAATATATATAAAATGTTTTGATTATGAAATAAATTATGTGTTTTTAGACATGTGGTATTATAAGTCATAATATTGTAACAAAATTTATTTATAGATTAAGAATCTATATGTATGATGTCCCCAATAATTGTAAATATTTAATTACTGCAACTAAACAAAATGGATATTATTATTTAACTTCATACATTTATTATTTTGATTAATTGTGCTTAAGGCAAATGTTTTGATGACAAACGTGTAACTCTCACATGTCAGGTAGCTAAGGTAGGTAATTACCTATCCCTAACTACTTTGTTGAAGATTTATTCTCAAGGAAGGGATCAAGAGGGCATGAGTACCTGAGACAAAAAAGAAAGAAAAATTAAAAGTAACACAAGAAAAAGGCTTCCTTGCTGATATGTTAGATGGGGGTTTATAAGCTATGTCTGGTTAAGACTAGATAGATGTGACAAAGGAACTACTAGTCTTACTGCATGTGAGCAAATCCTTGGGGGGAGACTCATGCTTGGAAGAAGGTCTCAAGGTTGGGAGGTAAATTCGACAGCATATAGTTGGTTTGTTCCGAATAGTCGACCATGATTAAACTACCAAATCCAAATAAGTATTTATCACTTTCTTAAGGATGAATGATTTGCTAAAAGATGAAATATGTATGTTGTTGATTAAATTTATTCTTGCAAGATAATAGTATTTAAGCTGTTGAATAATTGCTATCTTAGAACATAAATATATTTTTAATATGGGGTTAAATGAATCCAGTTTAAGTATAGGATTACTAAAATATATGTATAATCTAGAAATTGTAAAAATAACCCTATATGCTCTGATGATTAGGAAAACACAGAGTTCTTAGGGAGAATTCCTCCTCTAGCATTACAAGAAGGAAAACCCTCAAGAAAACAAAGGGATAAAGAAAGGGTTATAAGAATTGTTTCAGAACTATATAGGGACTCTTCAGCCCGAGTGTTAGGTCCCTATAATACTAGTGATGCCCCCATTAATATTGTAGTTATATCCCTTTAATATTGTGTGCCCCTATTGTCCCCATATTGTTATTATTGTGCCCCATAAAATCCCTCTATTGTTATTTTTGTGCCTTTATATTATTATTGTTAGGTCGAGTTGGTTATATTGTGACCCCTTAGACTCCTATATATAGAAAGGAGGTTTAGTCATTTGAATCATCCTAGAATTGTTCATTTGTGTAATGTAAAGGAGGTTTCCCCCTCGAAGAGGCTTACTTCTAAGGCATTCCTCTATCTTTTCTATCTTTTTGTGAGTTAGTTTCATAACATTTGGTATCAGAGCTATGGATTCTATTGTTTCACTGCTCCAAAAAGGTTATCGTGGAATTTTCGCTATAAATTTTTTTCTGTGAGGTTTCAGAAGTGAAAAAAAACCCAGTTGAGATGAAATATCACTGAACCTCGGGTCCAAATTTCAGAGTTTTTCACGCTATATTTGCGGAGATATGATCTAAGGAAGTTGGCCTTTTGCAGGCTCCTGAATTACATTCCAAATAGGTGACCTGGGGAAAATCGTCATAATTTTCTCCCTCAGCATTGGATTGAAATTTTGTAAGAAGGTACAAAAAGAGGATGGACTGTAGTTTCTTGTATATATTTTTCAGAGCCAAAGGTCGAAACAGTAATATGTGGCACTTCATACAAGTTCGCTCTTCTGGAAAGGTCTATAATCAGGTCATCTTGGGAGATTGTGCATAACTCTTCCTTGGAGAATCTAATTTGGATTAGACTGGTGGCATTAGAAAGAGGACGCAGAGGACTACTACAAGTCACATTTTCAGAACTGGATGATCCAAAATTACAGAGGTACATTAGATTCAATATCAAGCTCCTATAAAGTGAAAAAAGGTGTGTAGTTTTCTTTAAATTTTTGCATAAGCTTGGTTTGAAAAATTTGTTTGAAGGAATTCAAAGGGCATAGTGAAGCATTATTATTGGTAATTGATGCCTCGAGGAAAGAAATTGCAAACACCTAGTAAGCAACCTAAAAGCTCTAGCATGACTCATGAAGAAGAGGAAGAAATGCAACATGATATATCAAAATTACGAGACCAAGTGCAACAAGTGTCACTTGCACAAAAAGTAACAGAATCTAAGATGGATGGTTTAAAGAGAGATGTAGAAGTTAGGATGGATGGTTTAAAGAAAGGGGTAGAAGCTAAGATGGATTGTTTAAAGAAAGGCGTAGAAGCTAAGATGGATGGAATGGAAGCTAAGATGAATGGCATGGATGCTAAAATGGATGGCATGGATGATAAGATGGAAGGATTGAAGATAAATATGAATAAGTTGCTACAAGAAATGGTCACTAATAGTAAAAGGGTAGTAAAGGAAACTCATGATGAGAACAAAAGAAATGTTAATCATGATTCCATAGACTCTAATGTTGGATCTAAGATCCACCATATTCCAAAAATTGATATGAGGAAGTTTGATGGCAAGGATCCCGCAATATGTATATTAGAGATGGAGCAATTTTTCGATCTCAATAATGTACAAAACACACAAAAGGTATGTATTGCAACTTTATATTTGGAACCAAATCAGTTTGTATGGTATCAATGGCTTTTCTCTCGTAAACAATTTATCACTTGGGTAATTTTCACGGAAGAATTGATAGCACATTATGAGGATACAAAAAGCAACACTTTTTTTAGCCAATTGATAAGTCTCAAACAAAAGGGTTCAATAATGGAGCACATTGAGGAGTTCCAAAAATTGAACATACGGGTAAAAAATATTCCATAGGAGCATAGGATTGATGTGTTCATAGGGACTTTAAAGGATAATATCCAACATGATGTTCGCCTTTGGGAACCTGATTCATTAGAGAAGGCATTCAGGTTAGCAAGAAAAATGGAAAGCAAAATTATGGCAACCAGGAAGCATACCGCTCATAACTATAAAGATGGAAGTTTTGTTGCCCCTAGCCTTCCACAACCTATAAGGTTGACACCACAACAATTGGAAGAAAAAATAGAAAAAGGGCTTTGTTACAGTTGTGATAGCAAATACACTAAAGATCATAAGTGTGCTTAGAAGAAATTATTCTACATAAATTGTGAAGAGGAAAAAGGAAAGGAACAAGAAAGGTCAAAAGAAGAGGATATACTCCAGGAACAAAGCCTAGATAAAGAAGAAATGAATCCGACCATATCTTGTAATGCATTGGCTGGAATTACCACTCCTCAAACCATCAAGATAGAAGGACAAATAAAGAAGAAAAAGGTAATAGTGTTGATTGACTCAGGAAGTACCCACAATTTTATTCATTGTAAGATAGCAAAAGAATTGAATTGCTTCCTATATCCAACACCAGAGTGTCAAGTGATGGTTGCAAATGGAGTAACGTTAAATTGCTCTAGAAAGTGCCATAATATCAAGCTATCCATGTGAGAATATGTATTGAAAAGGCCAATGCTTTCCATTCCAATGGGAGGTGTTGATGTTCTACTAGGAGTCCAATGGCTACAATCCTTGGGTACAATAGATTTTAACTTTCAAGAACATTTCATGAAATTTTGTGCAGAAGGAAAGGAAGTTGAATTAAGGGGTATTGCAGGGAAACCAGGAAAGATAATAAGCTCTAACAGTATGAAAAATCTTCTAAAAAAGGAACAACGAGGTGTAATTGCACAATTACGTTCGCTAGATGTTTCCACATCGAAATCATCTATTTCTCCATATCTCCAAAAAGTCTTGGACAATCATTCCAAGGTATTTGAGACTCCCAAAGGTCTCCCACCTATTCGTGATCATG
>APFE031299054.1:3201-19590 GCA_000404065.3 Pinus taeda | reverse complement strand
CTTTTGCCTAGTTTTTGAAAGCCCATAGCCAATGAAATTATACCATACCACCAACCCATGGGGTTTTAGCCCAGAAATTGGGGCCACGAAATTCAAAAGTCAATATCTCCCAAATGAGGAGGCATATAAGGGCATATCTCATACCACCAAAAACACATTTCCAAGGAGGATCCATTGACATGGATTTCCAAGTCAAAATCAATGTTTTGAGCCTTCAAAAACCCTTGAGAAAGTGAGGTTACAACGTTATTCCACGCAACTCAAACACTAGGACTTGGGATTTCAACAATCCATTCCAACTAGATGTAATCCAAATATTAATAAGAAGCCTTCAATAACCATTTGACATCAATGACTAATTTTTTTCATCATAGTCAAACGCATTCAAATCCATGGGTTAAAATCAATGATAACGTCATCCAAAAATCTCCCCCCTTTTCATTGATGGAAAAACACATACTCCTTCTCCTAGTATAACTCTCCCTAACTTCATTCTTCCATTTACTTCCCACAATCTTAATTTTGTTCTCATATTAGGCAGGGAGACATACCTATGGTTTTGTGCATGGATTTCACACATGGTTATGGGCATGATGATTTCCAGTCCATGGTATTTTTTAGATCTGGTCAAGGGGACTATGGTTATGTTAGAATATATGATTAATGGATTGGGATTTACGGATGATTTAGCATGTATATATATGTATTATAGCATTGAAATGAACATATTGAAAAATCAATATCGTCGTTCCCATTTTGGTGTCCAAGGGAAACTGTTAGTGTATATCTATTTTATGTTTTACGCTCCTGCCATTGTTTATTTTCTATTTTTAGAATTCATATGTAGGTAATTTCTATACACGGTAAAAACTTACAATGATATTGGGCGAGTCATTCAGATGGTAGCGTCTCTCCCATGGGTACCCTTTGCAAGTGACCTGGGACCGAAACCTTTTGATCTCCCTCTAAATGTAGATTTTATCGCACTAAACTGTCTCAAAGAAACCAGAGACCGAGAGTTTCTCTCTTGCCTACTGTGCCCCTACAACCAGGGATGAAAAAGTTGTGTTCTCTGAAAGTGACCAAGATCCATAAAAGCCTAACCGAGACTAATCCTTTCACCTGTAATTTCACACCATATGCAAACTCCTTCTCATGGACGTGTGCGAGCCAAAATGAAAGAGAAGAGAAGATGTGTCCAAATGATCTTAAGATCTCATCTATTTATAGGCTTTTGTGAGCATCCACTTGGGGTTAAGTCTCACCCAAGTAGTTACTCATGTGATTAGGGCCAAACCATTCCATAATTCATAACTCAACTTTGGCTTGAAAAAATTGGGTGATATTTAGGTCAATCTTGGTCCTCTTGAAAAGACGAATCTAATGAAATAATTATCTTGATCAGTTGAGATGTCCAAAGTGGAATTTGACTGAAATTGAAAAAAAATTAACATTGTGCACATGGGAAAGTGAGGATCATGCATGCAACCTTATGTAACCCTAACCTTTGGAAATTGATGTACGCCTACCATGTTCAATATTTTATTTGAAGCTTCTTGCTAACAATGCCTCATTCACTTTGATATCTATTTGTTTCTCTATAAATAATTGAGTATTTGAGAACACTAGAAATTTTATTCGAGAAATATCAACTCCATCCGTAGTGTTTATTTGTGTTGTATCCTTTGAAGAAGATCTCTTGGGGGCCATGATGATAGTAATTCATCAAGGGAAGCACTCAACAACTTTAATACTTATAGGAGAAAATGCACACATTGTAAAAATGAATTAGCTTCAAGAAAATGATTCACAAAGTAATATCAAGGCATCAATGACAAGAGTGAAGGGGAAAATTGCACAATTATTGAGTTGGGGGAAGGGGCTCACCTCCTAAACTACATATTGAATAGTCTTAGTAACTAAAGAAGTAGCTTGATGCTTGAGTCTATGCAATTCATATTGTGAGCTTCGGCAGACTAAGGAAGATATTACGCATTACACACTTTCAGTGACCAAGGATCATGCGTGAGCCCTAAAAATGTGAAATGTACAATTTGGAAAGTGAGTTATTACACATTGCACAGTCATAGAGACTAAGCATGAACCTTGAGTCTTGGACTTGCACAATTCCGGGTTGAACAAGGTAACTGTTGGCCAAGCGAAGGGAAGATGTTCTCGGGAAGAGTATAGGAAAGTTGCATATTTGAGTGGTGGTTCAAGTAATAGTGAATAGTTAACTAAGGATAGATAGATCAATGAAAATCAAGTGCAGAAGTTCAACATGAAAAAGGACAAGCAAACATGCATGACGAGTCGCCGAAACAGTGACCACTAATTGGAAAAAATAAGAAAGTCGATGCAACACTTGTAAAAAGAAAATGAAAGACCAAACCAAAACTTATATAAGCTAATATAAGTTAAAATTCCAACAACCATGAAAATAAGTAAAGGAAATTAACTCTGAGGGGAGAGATGACAAAAAGTGACACAAAAAAGTGGTGAAATATGACAAGAGAAAAAATCACGTGGAAAAGTGCCACAAATTCCACAAAATTCTCCTTGATATCCTTGTGAAGGATAGAGCATCAATATCGAATGAAAAAATGAGCTCTATGGGCATCTACTCTATGGATCTAAGTTGATTAGGGTTTCTCACACTCATGCCTAAAATCAAGGAAAAAGTGACACTTGGGAGAAAGTAAAAAATAACAGCTTGTGCCACTCTATGTGAAACTAATTGATCACTTCCTATTTTATATGGATTTATTTTTTCCTTTTTCCTTTTTTCTTTTTTCTTTTTTGGAAAACTAATCATTCACATTGCAAAAAAGGATTTCCAATTTTCCAACCAAAAGGGAATCGACAACTCCTTGACTAGTGAATTGGGTAGTTTTTCTCAACTTAAGGTTAGGATGTCTCCCATAATCTCATAGTCTCTAAGCTCAAGGATGGGCTTCCTGTCTAGATTGGGCACACAATTCAAAAGCTCAAGACTAGTGTGCCTTCCAAGATTAGGTAATTTCTATAGGGAAGACAGAAAATTGTGCAAGGTGTGGGAAGAAGCTTGCTCATGATTGAAAAGTTTCAAGTGGAAATGAAAACAAGGAATACAATAATAACATGAAAATATAAGTCTTTAACATAGCATGAATACTTGACAACACTGAATGATAAGCTCCTAAAGATAGAATGAAGGTTCTATAATCAAAACATGGGTAGAAGGCTTTTTGTAGAGGCTACAAGACATGGTTAAGAGTCTTTTCATGTGTTTTTTTTCAAGTGTACATATGTTTAACTTCCTTTATTTTAGCTAAGTTTCCATGGCCAAACGCATGCAAGAATGAGTACAATGCTATCACAAGGATTATGTGAAACTCTATCAATATTGGATTCCTTTTGGGATACTTTAATTCCCCCAAGGTGGCTCCCATCGTGAACCGCTCCCCATGAGATTTGAATATGTGCCCCGATGGGATCTAAACATCACACAAACCAATTGGTCTACAAATCATGACTACATATGTTTTTCTTGTGTGTTGATTGTTTTTACCATTAATACTCGGAATTATTATTTTAAATAAAGTTATAATTTAATTAATTCTTATGATTTTTATAATTTTAGTGAAACAAGTGTTTCAATAGTTATGATGGACTGATTTTTATTGGCATCTAACACCAATTTAAATAATTTCGTTGTGCCACTTAACAATAATAAAATTAATAATTTAAAATCGTAGAAGACAAACCAAGAATAACTACTAGTTGGATGGCATGGATTTAACCTCCATGCAATCTTATAGAATATTCATAATTGTATACATAAATAGATTTATGTGTAAAGTAATTATGAATTTTTCACTCTTCCAATTAAATTGTTGTGGGAGTAGGCCTCCTTCACCCCACGCACATAACGGAATACAAGGAACACAAACATAATAAAAAATAATACCTCTAATGATAATCTTCGTACCATACATCACATTACAACACCATTGGTAGTGTCTAAACTTCAGCCATCACACCTTGGAACACCGGATTCTTCCCACACGGTAACAAAACTTTTATCTTGGACAATATATAATTATAATATAAATATATATATATATATTAGGCTTGGCAATTGTGCATCTTCATCATGTCCAAATTCTCACCCCTATCACACGGTGAGAACACAATTTGTTTAATTCCTCAATATACAATCCTTCATCTCTTTTATCTCCAAAAGATTTTAGGTTGAAATCTTACGAATATTTTCAAACCACCTATTAGGTATTAGGTAAATAAAAAAGTGAAGAATTCTTAATGTGCCCATAGCTATATCTAGGAACTAACATATCCAACTTTCACTTCTAGATACGTTAATAATTATATAGATTTTGATATATTGATAGATGTATTAGTATTAGTTCTTTGATTAATTGATACATGTATTTATTTTTACTAAATTATTGAGTATCCATATCTCATTGATAAATCCATTTTGCTATACATTTTCATTACATTTTTTCGAAATAAAAATAATTAAAAAGGAATTTTTAAAAACGAAAATTACTTGTCGGCTTGGGATAGCTCAATTGGGAGCTGTCACGGAAATGAAGTCTCACCCAACGGGAAGTCTTGGGTTCAAATCTTGTGCTACCCCAGATCACATCACAGTGAGAAGTTGGACATGATGAAGATGTATTCCTACCAAATTTACAAAATGTCTATAGGACACCCCCTGTTAAATCACTCGTTCAATTCCCTACCCCTATTAAGGTGATATATTGGACGTGATGAAGATGCAGTCTTCCCAAGCTTACAAAAAAAAATTACTTATAAAAGAGTTTTTAAGAATATAAAATATTAAAAAATTTATTATCTTAAGCTGACGGATTCACTTTGGAATTTTTTTGGTCTAAATTAAATTAACAAGTTAGAAAGTTACTATAGTATGGATATAGAGGCTAATATAATTTGCTTCATGGTGGACAATTTTGTTCTCTTCTATTCTACTTTATTCATGACTTAAATATCGTATTTGGTATGAGAGCTATCTTTTCTATTTTCCTATCATTCATTAATAGCTTTCTATCAATGACTTTCTCCCATTTCACAATAAGAAAATAAGCATTAACATTGAGTTTGTGCAAAATAGTTCCTAGTACCAAAGGAAGAAAATAGAGTAGAAGTTATAAACCAAATAGGGCCTATATAAACCAATATGATAATGTATCATGTCAAGAGTGCTCATGTACCATCATCCTATAGACCTTCAATAAAGGTCTATTATAAAAATAGTTATAATGTAATTATTAATATTTTATTTAGTTAAATGAAGTTTTAAGTTCTAATTGTATTGAAATTGTAAGAAATAAATGTATGATTTGGGTAATTTTGAATAACTATGATTCGATCCAAATTAAGAATCTTACTATTATTGATTATATTAACAAATTCAATGTGGACTTGTTGGAGATGGTTGATATTTTCTCTCAACCTCTCTTTCCAAGAGTAGAATTAATTAGATATTACTTCAAGGTATTATATTTGAGTTTGAATATTGTTATGGTGTGAAATTTTATTGTGTGATTGAGAAGCTCTAGATATGAAGATATTTTGTAATTTGATGTCTAGTTTAACATTTTTATTTAGGAAAAAATTATAGAAATAAAAATAATAAATAAAGTGAGACATCCAAGGTTAAAATATTTTATTTGCTAGGGATTTTAAAAAGAGGAGGACATGTTGTATAGTGGAGATGTTTAATAGTAGTTGGGAAAATAATAATAATAAACAATAATTACAATTATCAATAAAACATTTTTGAGTGGCTCTAACACTACAACATAGAGGGGGGTTTTAAGACAATATCTAAAACAATTTTTGAGTAAATTTTCTTATCTTGAGACAAAAGACAACTTGTGTATTGTCTCAAATATTTTCTTTAAGCTCGTGTCTCAAATTAAATCGTCTTAAAAATAAATTGTCTTAAAATATTGTCTCTATAAAGAAAATATAGAACACAAACCTTTTTGTCTCCCTAGAGACAATTTCATTTCATTTTCATTTTTGTCTCTCAAGAGACAATAGTTGGGATTAAATACATATTGTCTTTAAGGAGAGAATGACTTTGATCCTAACTATTGTCTTTCTAGAGACAATAAAAAATCACCATCAAAGACAATACAACATCACTTTTGTCTCTTTCAAGACAATATAAGATAATGAATCTAGAAAAATATCTCACCATTGAAATCAACCAACATTAAAGTATTTAATTAAAAATAAACTATAATATCATTGATTAATTCATATTAGGACATAGTGGAATCTGACAAGGTACTCTTCCATTGAGCTAGCATCCTTTAAAAATTCACCATAAAAATCGCAACAAATATAATAGTTATTAAAAATAATTTCGTTAAACAAAATAATAATACAATTAAAATTCACTTAGAGGAAAATTTAATTCAAAATTAACCACCTAAGAAAAAATTAAGAAATTAATAAAATAATGTCATGTAGACATTTTTTTAATATTTCATTTTTATTATTTTACTTTTAACAAAATCACCCAAATAAATGTCACTTTTATCAAAATAACTCTACATATATTTTATATTTAATTTAGTTTATTAACACAAGATTTAATAAAATTTGGTAATTCAAAATTTAATATATTGTTTCAAATTTATTATATAAATTCCTAAATATAAGGAATGAATATTGTCATTGATAAAAAATGACTAAAATTAGTAACATTTGTTTTAAAGAAAAAATAACACCATCAAATAAATTTTTCCAAATATTTGAATTGAAAATATTTTATTATGAAAAATTGTTTGATGCAAAGAGATTTTGGGGGTTAACCAAAATCCCTTTGCTTTACAAATATTGATCTCGAGGCCTATGAGTTATGTCCCACAAAGCCTATTATAAGCGTTTTGGGGCTATAAGCCTTTAAAATCGTGGACTATAACACTTTATCAAATTTCTTTATAAAAATCGAGACCACAATGTTTATCGAAATACACAAGAACAAGGTAATGCACATGGAAAGCCCACCAGAACAAAAAAGTTGGACTTTGAATTCATTAAACCTGCATCTAGAATTATCGTCGGGTCTGCACCTTCCACAACACTTTACCATCCCTTTGCCGATCTCTGAACTTTGATTATTGGCTATCAGTGATATCCAAGTTTCAGCATATTGCATAATCGACCATCGGAGTATCCATCGCGCTGTCGTTATCTCTTGAACTCTCATCACCCTAACTTCTTATCACCAATCGGTACTGTGCTATCAGCATATCAAAATTCCACCATTCCACTATCGTTGATCCTTTGACTCTCCATATTGCGATTAGTGATTTGATCGCAATTGTCAATCCTGGATCTGATTCGACGATTGTCGTTCAATCGCAACTCACCATTGCATCATCATTCTGCTCCATTCTCATATCGTTTCAATGATTCTGCGGATGTGATATGAGATCTCCGCTCCTCTACGATTGGATGTGGAACATTGATCCATAAGATCTAACAGCTCTTAGACATTCTCTCATTCATTCCTCTTCACTTGGTCTCATTTGCCTTTGATGGAATCTACACTTTCCGCAAGTTTCCTCTGCCATGCTCTATCTAAACACATGATAACTCTGTACATATAACAATCACTTTCTATCTTTGGATCTTCATCGATCCATTGAGTGATCGATGGTCGATAAAAACCACAACACTAACACATTAAAGTTATTTATGGAATACGCACAGTGAATGAATTCAACACTTAAACACATTTATATATTATACATGATATGATTACAGTTCTAAGGCGTTTCAGTCTTAGAACGAGTTCTCCTTTGACTACATTTAAACACACAGGTTTACAAGTGAAGTCTATCACTCTCTCTATTACTCTCTCTACCACTTTGAACACGCAGGTTCAACACACACACACACACACACACGTATATATATATATATCACATTTGATCAGATCACTGAAAGGATCCGATCAATCCTCTAACAACCCACTCCATAATGCATACATGGCAGATTATATTTAATAAAGTCTTCGGGAGACTTTATCCATTCAATCATTTAAGATTTGTTTTAAATAGAATATCCCCTTGCTTAGCTTGATGGTCCAAGCCTCCTTTGGATTCCTTTGTTTGATTAGGGGGGTTAGATGCTCCTGCATCAGACTCCAAAGGCACAAAAAATTATGACCTCCTGATCATATGATTCTCCTTGTCCTTAGCAATTCCACCCACTGTTTTAGTGGAACTGCTTTTATGATCTTTGTGAGCTGCAACCAACCTTTGTAGTAACAGTCTTCCTATATTTCACAATACCTCACCAAGCCCTCCTCACTCGGTCTTTTGGCATCCATCTGGTTCTCTTGTCGGGAACCAATTGAGCACTCCTTGCTCTAGGTTTGCTGCAATCTTCTCAGCTTCGGTTGTCATTCTCTATGTGACACTAAGACCATAACACTTCATACGTTAAGCCATTGTACCTCTTCTCAATTCTTCCTTCTCGCAGGAAAACTTTCCCTCCTTTGATACCACTTGATGTAGAGAGATTTTGGGGGTTAGCCAAAATCCCTTTGCCTTACAAAAATCAATCTTGAGGCCTGTGGATTATGGCCGACAAAGCCTATCGTACGCATTTTGAGGCTATAAGCCTTTGAAATCATGCACTTTAACAGTTTATCAGATTTCTTTATAAAAATCGGGACCACAATGTTTATTGAAATACATGAGAACAAGGGAATGCACATGGAAACCCCACTAGAACACAAAAGTTGGACTCCAAATTCATTAAATCCACATCTAGAATTATTGAAAAGGTCCTCACCTTGCACAACGTTATACTGTCCCTTCGTCGATCTTCGAACTCCGATTATCGGCTATCGGTGATATTGGAGATTCGACATATTTCATAATTGGCCGTCGGATTATCCATCGCACTGCCACTATCTCTTGAACTCTAACCACCGTGACTTTCAATCATTGATCAGTACTTCACTATTGGTGTATCGAAATTCCTCCATTTCACTGTCATTGGTCCTTTGACTCTCCATATTGTGTTTAGTGATTTTATTGCAACTGTTGATCCTTGATCTAATCTGATGGTTGTCATTCAATCACAACGTGCTATCGCATCGTCGATCTACTTCGTTTCGATATATTTTCAGTCATTTCATCGTTCTCCTCTCCTTTGTCATTGGATGTGCACCATTGATCCATAAAATTTAACAGATCTTATTCATTCTCTCATTCATTCCTCTTCACTTGGTCTCTTTTGCCTTTGATGGAATCTGTGCTCTCTGCAAGTTTCCTCTGCCATCCTTTCTCTAAACACACGATAAATCCATACACATAACAATCATTCGCTATCTTTGGGTAGACATCGATCCATTCAGTGATGGATGGTCGATCAAAGATGCAACACTAACACATTCAAGTTATCTATGGAATACACAACACACGAATTCAACACTTAAACAAATTTATATATTATACACGATATGGTTATAGATCTAAGGCATTTCATCCTTAGAACGAGTTCTCCCTCGACTACATTTTAACACTTAGGTTTACAAATCAAGTCTATCACTCTCTCTACCACTCTGAACATGCAAGTTCAACACATATATATATCACATTGGATTGAATCACTCAAAGGATCCAATCAATCCTCTAACAACCCAATCCATCATGCATACATGGCAGATTACATTAAATAAAGTCTTCAAGAGACTTTATCCATTCCACAATTTAAGCTTTGTTTTAAATAGAAAGTCCCCTTTTTTAGCTCGATGGTCCATATCCCCTTTGGATTCTTTTGTTTGATTCGGGGGGTTAGATGCTCCTGCATCATTGTTCATATTTTCACATTTTTTTAACTAATAGCTAACAAACAAGTTAATTTTTTTTTAAGATAGTCATCAGAAACCCTCTCCCTGGTTTTTGCCATATGTAATGAGGCTAATTGACATTCCTTTTGTGGTGCAATATGAGGGTCATTTACATTATTTTTTTTCCCTTGGAAAAATCGTAATTTTATTCATGGTTGAGTAAAATTACATGTTGTAGATGCTGAATTAACATATGCTTTATCAAAACTTGTCCTGTGCTTTAGGATCTAAAATGATTTTCAGTCTAATACTATGCTTTTCTACCTTTCTTTTTTTCCACTTTCCGCCAATCCTCATTATTGGTTGTGGCTATTACAATTGCCATCTGTGCTTTGTTTGTAAATTATTTTTCATAATCTAAGCTTTCTGTAGAGTGTGCTTGCTTGGTTCCTCTGATTTCTTGTTTTGGGCTGTATTTTTCGCTTTGCTCCTATGGATTGTTTTCACTAATGCAAAGTCCATCTGTTTTCCATCATTCTATGGGTTGTGTTCTGTATTATTTCCTATATAATATGCTTCTTGGGCTAAGCTGATGTCTTCTATGTTTTCTTCTTCTGCTATGCCATCTGTGGCTGAAAACTGCCATCCTTTTGGCCTTGGTGGCTATCTTCCTTTCTTGTCTTTTTTGTTTTGAGGGAATGTACTTTGTAGATGGCCAGTTTGATGGCATATGTGGCATCTAAAGGCTCTGTTTTCAGAATAAAGCGGTTGTGCCCATTGCTTTCCATTGTATATTAAAAGAATGTGGTCTGGCAATCCTTGGTTGAGATGCACCTCCACACAGATCCTGGCAAATGTGTAGATGTCCTTGGAGAGGCATTCATTATTTGCTTTTAAAAATTTCACCAATGTGTTGCAATGTCTTCTAATACTTTTAAATGCCAAAAGTGAAGGGTAGGTTATATAATTTTACCCACACAGGCATTCTGGATACCACCATAGTGTTAGGGTCGAAATTCGAGAACCAAGGTGTTAAAAATAGTCTACCATTGCCCTAGAACCATGGTCTCTCATTCGATGCATATTCTTTATCATTTGTTGTATCAAATTTGACAATAAAGAAACCTTTAGAACAGATATGGATGTCACAGTTTGTTGTCCATATGGAGTATATCCATTGACGTAGGTCTTCCGGATTGGGCAAAAATCCATTGAACCTGCATATCATAGCTTTGGTTAAATAATCCTCATGTATTTCATTTACCTCAGGTGCAGAAATAGCTATTGCAAGGTTTTGTGTTGTCTGCTCGATGATCTAGGGGCCGGGTATTGTGACTTGATGATCTGTGTGTGCTTGTGTTTCCTTCTTCCCTTTTACTGCCTCTTTGAAGGAAACAGGTCCTTTTGAGCTTGTGCCTGGACATCCTATGCGAAGTCTTATGCTAAGGTAAATGGTTGAGTCTTTTCCTACACCATATTTTCTTAGTTTGTGCTCCTCCTGCAGTATTTTTCCTGTGTAGTTCAGGATTTGTTTGCATGGTGGTATGCCTATTCATTCCTGTATCCTTTGGTTTGAGTGTTTTTATCGCCTCCCACCTCCCTATCCTGATACATAGTGTGTTACCTTCCATGGATCTGATAAAAAGGTTGCTTTGATTCTCCTTGGGCACTTCAAAGGCATATGCTTCCAGATCTGGCGTGTCAAGAGCATGTCCCCATGTCAGATCTGTGATCTGGAATTGAGATATTATGTGGTAGGGAGCGTTTGTGCATATATGCCTCTAGACCTGAGCTTGATGAGGGCTTTTCTCACTTTTTTGCGTCGGATCTGTTTGTTCAGTAGTAGATCGGTGATTAATATATCCTCCCGAGGTATAGGGGGTCATTCTGGGTCCATGAATGACAGGTACTCCTTGTTGGGTGGAGCAAAACCCTTTCAGTACCCATGCTTTTTCAGGCAGATTTTGATCTAGTCCATGGTGTAGATTTCCCCCACGCTTGATCTGGTCCAAGGTTTGATATGTGTTAAGGTTAAGTTTGTGTGTCCTTACCTCCGGATTATGGTCCCTTTGAGCTTCTTTTTCTTGGATCTGAGCCAGCGTGAAACTGAATGCCTTTGTAGATGCCAATACAAAGAGATTCAGGCGTCTATCTAAGTATTCATTAACGCTGCAAACCCATGGAGCCAGAACTGTCAGGTTTGCGGCATATTGGGGAGGGGGTGTGGTGTGAAGAACGACGTTTGTTCTCCTATGCGCACCAAAAACGCGATCCATCACTCCATGTTCCAGATCTATGATAGGTCTCTAGTTTTCCAGAAGAGGGTACCAAATCCCCCATAGGTCACTTACATTATATAACCATTTATATTAATATATATTTATATCATGTTATATATATATATATTATATATATATATATATATATAATTATAATTATAATTTTCAATTATTATTATGATTGAGAATAAGTTTACATGATTAAAACAACAATTAAGTTTTACAAATAATAATACTTATCTAAATTATTAATAATTCGATCCTATTTTCCATTGCCTTCTAGAGAGTAGCTTTGAAAGTTTCTCATATTCCTCCAATTCTCGTTCAAAATTCCTTGAAAAGCAATAAATCTTGAAAAAAAAAATTCTTAAAATGAAAAGTGGTAAATATCTTTAAAAAAATCTCATATTCCTCCCATTCTCATTCAAATTTCCTTGTTTCCTCCTTGTAGAATCCAGAATAGCGAAGTGTCATAGAATATAGCTAAATGCCATAGAACCACCTGTACTTTGAAAATTATAAAGTGAGAGAAATATCATAAATTTTGAAATCTTAAAAAAAGTGAAAAGTTGTAAATATTAGAAACAAATCTTAAAATGCAAAGCAATAAATCTCTTTAAAAAAATTTCTCATATTTGCTAGATTCTACTTCAAAATTCCTTGCTTCCTCTTTGTAGAATCCAGAATAACCAAGTGTAGTAGAATCCTTAGTAGCATCATAAATTTTGAAATCTTGAAAAAGAATTCTTAAAATGAGAAGCTGTAAATCTCTTAAAAATAATTTCTCATATTCCTATGATTCTAGTTCAAAAATCCTTGCTTCATTTGTGGAAAATCAAGAATAGCCTAATGGCCTAATCACGTCTAATTTGAAAATTATAAAGTGATAGAAGGATCATAAATTATGAAATCTTAAAAAACAATGAAAAACCTTACATCTTGAAAAAACTATCTTAAAATGGAAAGTCGTAAATCTCTTAAAAAAATCTCATATTCATCTAATTGTGGTTCAAAATTCCTTGGTTCCTCAGTATAGTGAAAACTATAAAGTGGGAGAAGAATCATAATTTTGAAATCTTAAAAAACCTTGAAAAGCCGTAAATCTTGAAAAAACAATGGAAATGAAAGTTTTTGAAAAAAGATAAATATTTAAAATTCTAAAAATATTACTAATTTTATGAATTATGTTTTTAAATATTTTGTGCATAGAAAAATATATTATTAATATTATATAAAATTTATATTATTAAATAAATTTCAAAAACATTAAAAAAATATCAAAATTAAAATGTAAAATCTCAATAAATCGAACTGGAAAAGTAGTAGTTTTTTTTATGAAAAAAAGATAAATATTTTAAAATATTTCTAATTTAAGGAATTATGTTTTCTAAATCATTGTGCATAGAAAAATATATTATTATATTAGATGGTTAAGAAATTTTATTTTTTTTCCTAATTATAATCAACCCATGAATTACCGTTCCTTTAATATTAATTTTATTTGATAAATATTTAAAATTTTAAAAATATTACTATCTTATGATTATGTTCCTAAATATTTTGTGGAATAGAAAAATTATATTATTAATAATTTCTAAAAAAGAAAGAGTATCAAAATTAAATGCAAAATCTCAATAAATGGAAATGGAAAGTGGTAGTTAACCCTGAAAAAAGAAATATTGAAAATTATTTCTAATTTTAAATGAAGTTTTATGCTTCTAAATGTTTGGGTATAGAAAAATATATTATTAATATTAGATGACTTACAAATTTTAATTCTTTTCTCTAATTAATAATCAACTCATGATTTAGCTTTAAATATTATTTTTATTTTTAATATTTAATATAGTTTTATGTTATTTCGGTACCATTCATGTTTAAGGTAGGTAAACCATATTATTAAAAAAATTCATCTATATCCAAATTAGATAATTAAAATTTGTCATGTCATATTAGGTACGTGTATCTCTTTTTAATTCTAAAAGATTTTGATTCATTTACATATTATGACATGGAAATTCACGATTAAGTTTTTAAAATCAAATTTCCTCTAATGAAAATAAAATATCAATAACTCTCAATTTTGATTAATTTTAGTTCATTTATATTACAATACAATTTCGAATTAAATATTTAAAATAAAAATACATCCAAATTAAAATCACAACTCAAATTATATCAAAATCTCTCTCAAAATAAATTTCAAAAAAACACTTTACAAAACTGTTACAAATCTTAGTAAATTGAAAATGATACTTCTGAATGGAATGGTTGAAAATGAAATAGCTAGATTTACATTAAAGTCTGACCCAAAATAATAAAACTATAAAAGCCCTTGCAACCAAATATGCCAATAACTTTGCAATTTTGAGAGATTTAAAATCTCATAATTTCGGTGTAACTTTTGCTCACTTGATCCTACATCGACTTTTTCCTTCAACCTCATTTCTTGATTTTGCTTAATGAGCATAGCTCATTGAATGGAGTAGCTTCCTTCTTCTCATAGATTCTTGATGTGAAGTTACCCCTTTCCTCTAGTAGTGCATTGAGCACTATGCTAGTCATTTCCTTGTGAGACATTATTTCTCCCAACTCATGGAGTTGGTCTCTTATTTCTAACACCATCATAAAGCAGAGGCCCTTCCTTCTTCTTTTGATATCTTCATCTGTAGAGTTCTTGCCTTAACAAGATCACTTCTCCTGCAGTGATTACAAAGAACAATTCTACAAGTTTGTCGTATATTTCTTTTCATGTTTCTAGTTTTGATACATAGGGAATGAGGGGATCTTTGATGGATTCTACGAGAATACTTTGAGCCCTTACTTCCCATTTCATTTACCTTTCAAGAGATTGAGATTCTTCCTTTGGAGGTTTTGTGATTGAGCCTTTAACATGTTCCACAAATTCATATTATATGAGGATTAAATTTGTTCTCTTCTTCCATACAAGAAAGTTTGATGACCCAACCAACCTATTGCTCTCCTTGCGAAAATACATTTTCATAGATTCATATGTGGGCATATAGATAATTTATTGTGAAGAGACTCCTTGACGACAATATCTTCAATCTCTTTCCTTCTTGCTTTTGATGATGATATGGTAATAGAATATTTATTCTTTAGAAGATGTGTTCCTTCAAATAGTGATCCTTGTATTAGAGGGAGATCACCTTGACTTCATGATGATGTTAACAACTTTTTTCTTGCTTCTTTTAGATTAAAATGGAGTTAGCAACCAAAGGCTACCTTCCAAATAATTTTAGGAGAGTGGGGCATATTTAGAGGAGTCCAAATCAAGAAACCATGAGCATGAAAACGAGAAAGTAGCTAACAAATATGCTTAGAGTACGCATCAAAATCCCCATCCTTGAATGAAATGGTGGTTTACACAGGGCTCATAAGAGAATATGGGATGGAGCGTAGATTGACATGGTCAGAAAATGAGAGAAGGTTTTATCTACTAAAGGAATATGGGATGGAGGTTATGTTTGAGTTCAGGGAGGCTTTTAGCTTGTTTGACAAGGATGGAGGTGGATGTATCACAACAAAGGAGCTTTGGACAATAATGCATTCTTTGGGTTGAAACCCCAATGTATATTGGAAGTGGTCCAAATGTTTAATATTCAATAATCCAGTACCAAATACAATCAACCATAAAAGAGTAGTTCTAATCTGCCTTTAAATGCAACATATTAAATACACCATTCCAAATTGATTTTGCTAAGGAAAATCAAATAAATAGGTGAGATTGGTCACCCATCGCCTCCATATAGAGTAAAAAATAACCAAGCCCACTCTCTCCTTTACGACACAAATTGTCCCATGCCAAGATGAAGCTAAAAAGATACATTTAACGATATTCTTAGGAAGAGTGAAAATATGAAGCCAATATACATAGATGATCTGAAGGACTGCTCAAACTAGAGTCAACTTGCCTCTGAGGGAGAGCCACCTATGTGCCCATGATAAATGTTTTCAGTGGATTTTTTCTATAAGTCAACTCAAATCCTTAATTCCATAACAATTATGTTGGATAATAAATGCAACATATTAATATGGAAAGAAAGAAACAAGTGCATATTCAAAGATCAAATCACTCCTTCAGAAATCATTTGGGGAAACTTTTTTCTCAATCTTAAAGAGACCTTGGTGCTTCAAACTTGGCATTCGGAAGATTTTCCCACTCTTGCAAATGAGAAAGCCATCTGGGAAAATTGGAACATACAAATCCCACAAGGTACTCACAATCACAGACCTTCAGAA
>APFE031299045.1:0-87640 GCA_000404065.3 Pinus taeda | reverse complement strand
CAACTTCTTCCATTCTTCATCGGTCACTCCCGTTGGTTTAGTACCCGGATCTACCGCGATCCACTGATCTTTATCCACCAACAGATCCTCCATCTTGAGTTTCCACAACTCAAACTCTGACCATTGAACTTCTCAATCTCTATCTTTCCACTACTCGCCATCTTCTTTCACCACCAGAATCGATCTCACAGATCTCCCACTAAACAGGGTCTACCATAGGCCCGAGCGAAACCCCTCAACAACAAAGGCATCCCCTTGAAGCCAAAACAGCTCTGATACCAAATGTAGGTTTTAACCCCGTAGAAAAATTACCTGCATACGAATTCTAAATCATAGGAAAATAAAAAATGCGAGAGCATAACACATAAAACACATATACACAGAGATTTCCCACTGGATCCCAAAACCGAGACTACTAGCTTGATTTTTCATTATGTTCCTGTCAATGTTACAATACATATTTATACATGCCGAAGTATCAAATAACATGGACCAAAAACCATCGCGTCCAATACCATGGACCAAAAAACCATCGCATCCAATACCATGTATGGAAAACCATCGCGTCCAAAAAACATGTGTGAAAATCATGCACAAAACCATAGGTGGGTTCGCCCAACCTAACATAGGGTCCAAAACCAAAATTTTCTGGGGTGCTGCCCCGGACCCCATAAAGTGGGGTTACGGGTACCCCTCAAACCCCCTGTTAACTATGTGGAAAGAATATAACACAACCCAACAGAGACCGTGTTGACTGGGGGATTTTAACACAGGGTCTCACGCCGTCAATGGACCTATTTTAAAAACAATTGTGCTAGTGCAACGAATTGAAAATTTTCAATTTTCGCCCAATTTCATTTCCTTAAATCCAAAATTTCGTCTTCAAGGACTAATGTTAATTGAATGCGGGTGTTTGTAGGCAAATTACAGCAAGAAAGATGGTGATCGTGTGGAAAGAATGTGAGCATGAAAGAATAGATTCATTGGCACTAGAAGATCCAAACTGTCTCGATGCACTGAGGAACTGTGGGCTCCTCAATTTCTTCCTGACACCAGGCCTACGGGCTCAACTTGAGCTACTACAATACCTGATCAATCTATGGGACATTGGATGGGAGGTATTTGTTATCCATGATCAAGAGTTGTAGCTAGGGACTTCAGACATTTACTTCATTACTGGAGTATCCCGCAGAGGGGAACCAATCCAATTTTATGGAGGCAGGCCCATTGGGGCAAGTGTAAACATGCTCCTTGCCAAACATTGCTTGAGTGCTCTAAAATCTACAAGTGCTAAGATCAACATCATGACCATAAATGATCTTGTATTGAAGGTGCTGCTCTTGACCATTAACAGGGTAGCTGGGGCTCAAGAATTGCATGAGTCTAAAAAATCTAAGTTCCAATATGCGATAGATTGCATGATGCCCACTATCTTCAACTGGGTGGAAGCCATGAAAATGAACATGAAACGCCAATTATCCAAATACATGTCAAGGAACCCGAGGCAATTTGGATATGGTTATGTTCTGGTGACTCTCTTCCTAGAATGGATCCCACTATTCCACTGTCACCTAGAGGAGGTGAACCCCCCGATGCCATGAGATCCACAGATGGTCTGTTGGGGTGAGATGATGTCCAGGACTAGAGGGGGCCACCACATGTTGTAGAAGCATACCTTCTTCATGTGGCTCAGATGATAGTTTATCGTGGTGGAGGATTGGCCATACAGCGGGACTGACTTCCGCGGTGATCCTGACATGCCACTCCAAGAGGGAGAAGACTTTGATGATGGAGGTGAGCAAAAAAAATTTGGTTTTTGGTTTTTTATTGTTTTTACATATATGCATTCTTGACATCTTGACTGTATAATTGTATATGTTGGTATGGAATGACCAGCAAGGATGTCCCCATGATGTCCCCTATAGATAGATGCATGGATCAGTAGTTTGAGGTTGCTCCTTATCAGGAAGGAGTGGACAACGAAGAGGAGATTGCCCGAAATCTGGAGGGCTTGACTAGAGGAATCCCAGAGTATGCACAGATCAAGGACATTCCTCGTTGTTATCAGAGGAACATAGTGGGAGTGTTAGATCAGATTCAACGATTACTGACATGTAGTATGACCAGTAACATGTTATTATGATCACCATGTGGAGTAGTCCATAGTATAGTTTTACAATTTTGAGGCCTACGAGCCACAAATATATTCAAAACACATATATTATTTTTTGGATGTTGATGTATCACACTGTTGGGAACGGGTCCTTTGGGGTCATTTTTGGGACGAAAAGCCTATGTTTGGGGTAGAAAGCCCAAATTTTGTATAAATGAATGTAAAGTCTCCGCATTTTGTGGCCGCAGAGCATGAAGATATCAAGAGTCAAAAAGGGTTTCCGCCCTTAGTTTAGATATCTTGTGTTGGCTTTAGAGATCTGAAGATATCAAGAGTCAAAAAGGGTTTCCGCCCTTAGTTTAGATAGCTTGTGTTGGCTTTAGAGATCTGCTCTTGGTCCGCGGACCATGGGAATGTATAAAAAGGGATCTTAGAAGAGTCTAAGGCAGTTCAGTTCTTAGTAAGTTTTTGGGCAATTGATTTATGTAATGGGTCTGTGAGAGCTAAGAGCGAAGAGTCTTAGCGTAGGAAGGAGGCTCTGCAGCTGAGTGTGTAGAGGCCTAGGGTCGAAGTCCATGGTTGAGTGCACGGACCCCTATAAGTGTGTGCACAAGGAAGTTAGATTATGTACTAGAGATCTGAACCATCAATAAAGAGAATTATTTTGCAAATATCTATGTATGAGCTATTTTACTTCTATTATGAATATATGCGGTTATGCTATATTGAATACTAGGTTTATGATTTAATGATGTATAGATGTGCGAATCTATGTGTTTTTCTTTGTCATATGAACGCAAGTAAGAATATATGTTTACGCGAAGATAATCATAATGCATGTCGAAGTTAACCAGTACTTAAGCTAATATGGCCAAACACAAAAGTAAGAGTAATTACATAGGCACGTTAGCATTTGAATTGCCTATTTAGGGTCTGCGAAGGATGATTGTAGACCTTTGAAAAAGTTTCTAAGCTGAATAAGAGAAGTGCATTGATAAGCCCTAAAAGGATTTTGGTTTGTAGATTTATGTGGAGTGGTTTCTGAGAGGCTGAATTCGGATATTCCACAGTGTTAATCTTTTCATTAGTCGACGTTTCAAGCCTAGACCAAGACTCATCATCAACCAAGGAAGGGTTAGGGTATAAACCAACATCACAACCATCTCAGGGTGTGGAAACTTGTTTTCTGCATCCCCCCATATTGCTTCAGGTGAGACTTCGGTCTGCGTTCCATGGAGTGATGCTGAAAGGTCTAGTAGTGTAGGGATTTGCTTGGCTAACTAATGCTAAACCTGGGTTAGGCCCATCATGCCAATAAATGGTTTGTCATAAAGGCTGTATGGGAAGATCAGGGTATCATGGATGATCAAAGAAGAAAGAAAAGTTGATTAGTTGTTTGAAGGACCACACACTAACGTTGTACATTAAGTACAGTATTGATTACCCGACATCTACATTGGTAGATATCCAGACTGCGTTGAATAAGGAATTAAATAGACCTAAGTCTCAAGCGTAATCCATTGTGGGATTCAAAGAGATCATGATGAAGCCTGGGGATACACCCTGGGATTTGGATCAAATATTGAAGTGTACAATCCGTGAAGCCAACATAAGCCTAACTAATGGGCAGTACCATGAAGGGTTTGTGGCCTCGCTCGTGCCTCACCTAAGGGTTGCGCTATCACAACAGAAGATTGGGACCTAGGCGGAAACTCTGGAAATCGTGATGAGACTGCACAAGACACCAATGCAGGATGTTAATCTGGGGGTTCAGCATATTCATGCACATTTGTAGAACCTTTACCTTGAAATGCAAAGCCTGAAGAAAGACATAATAGCTCAGCTAGAGGCACGTGAAGAAACTTGGTTCCTAAAATGCAAAAGTCAGGGGCATGACAAGGATAATTGTCCAGTATTTGTGAATTATGTTGCAATAGGGGGACCAATGCCTCTAAGGTCAGAGCCTATAGTCGGGCCAAATACATGGCCCGTGCTATGGTGTGCTATATGCCAGGTAGCTCGGAAGCATGCGACTGACAATTTCCATTTTCTGTAGAAATTCGTACAAACACCACAACAACTCTTCCACAATTTCTATCAATCAGTAGGTCATGATGAGTGCAATTGCCGTACTTATGAATGAATGATGGACATGACACCCGCATATAGGGTGCAGGCAAAAATGCAGCCTCCAGACCATGGAATTGGGGGAGCCCGAGGTGAGTAGCAGGGACATGGTCGAGGCTGAGGTGGAGGAGGGCCTAGTAGAGGTCGAGGGAAGCTTATTTGTTACAATTGTGGAGGACCAAGACACTACACGAGAGACTTCCCGAACTCGACGTAGCTGTCATGCAGCTATTGTACTCAGTTTGACTATGTGACTGAGTATTGCCCTATATTGTTGGTTAAGATTTGCAAAAAGGGGATGCAACCAACTCAGAACCTCCATATGATAAGGGTTGAGACTCACGAGGAAGACCCTAATGTAAACATTATTCTATGAAGTGGAACAGAGACTGGTGAGGATATAGGGAAGCAACCTGTAGAAGGTGAGTGGGTTCACAAAGCACTAGAAAAGGAGACTGGGTTTGATCTACGATGTGCAAAAGAAACATTTATGGAAGCAAAGAAAAGCTTCACTGAGGCCTCTACCTCAGGAAGTCAACAAAAACTGGTTGAAGAAATGGACCCATCCATGATTACCACGTTCTTGGAGACCTGCATGAAACTACTCCATGATAGTAAGGCTGTGAAGGAACTGCAAGAACTGATCAATCGGTGCACTGGTAAGGATAGTGATACTAGAGAACCGCGTGTAGTCATAAATCTTGATAAGCATAAGGCGTGGACTAGACATGAGATGAGACTCACCGCGTAGATAGGAGAATACGAAATGGACCAAGTTATCTTCGATCTGGGGTCCAACGTGAATGTTTTGCCAAAACAAAAATGGAAAAAAATGGGGAGACCTGAGCCCCAGTGGTCTTCGATCCAATTAAGAATGGTGAATCAACATAAAATCATCCCAATGGGGGGGCTGTAGGGGGTAATATTTGACATAGAAGGCATGAGTGCACTAGTGGATTTTGAAGTAATAGAGATTGTGGATGATAATAATCCCTACCCTGTGCTCCTTGTGATTGATTGGGCCACTGACATGAATGGGGAAATTAACCTGAAGAAGTGAAAGATGATATTTGAAAATAAATTGCTCTACGTAGTGGTGCCACTAGACCCTGTAGAAGGATCGTGCTATACAGAACCGATCCGTGATTATGAAAGTGATGACAATTTTGACCAAATTTACTTGATAACTATGTGAGACTAGTATTGGGTGAATCTAATAGTAGAAGGACATATTTCTTGGGACCGCGAGAGCTCCTGCACATTAGATTCAGATGAAGAATTAGATCAATCATAGAATCGACTGCATGAAGTATCTACGTTGCATTGTAATATGATGACCAAGTTGTTGCATTGTGTATCATTAGAGGTAAGAAATCTACCTCACTATGCATGGGCTAAATAACGTTGATCACATTTTGGATGCAATCAAAAGGGAAGTGCCCAAGAAACATTGCTTCCAAGCATTAGATTAGGTGTTGCACGCTGCACTTGCAAGATGGTGGGGTATGCACAAAGGTAGTTTCGGTTATTAGCACGAATATAGGAGGATGATAAGGATACGCTTTGGCTACCTGAAGGTATGAACAATAAAAAAATATGATGGGAGGAATGATCCACATGATCATTTGGCCAAATGGACTAAAGTATATGGAGTGAAGCCTCAGCTAGAGTGGTTCCATCTGTTTTGTCATACCTTGGAGGTTATATACCAATGAATTGGTACTTGGAGGCAGAACTCCATCATGGCACTAAAGAATGGGATGTTTTACGCCAAGGATTTCTAATGACATTTAGTTTTTAGGATGGATTTGAGTCCATCGATGAAGCATTGCAAGAGGTTAAGAAAGCCATATTTAGGATACCGTAGGATCCTCTAGACCTAATTCAACCTGATTGGACTACCCAGCTAAGCCACACACTAGAATGTTACAATGTAACAGTGGAAGAAGAAGATGAATACCCAAGAAAGATTAATATCCCAGAGACTGAAGGTCACCGTGGAGTTGAAGGACCATATCTAGAGAACCCAGACATAACTGCATCGCTCAAAACTAGGCAGGTGAACATTGGCACAGAAGTAGAACCGATGTTTGCAATGATTGGGGACTATTGGGACGATGTGACAATAGATAAGGTCGCTGAACTTCTTCGTGAATATCTGCACTTATTCCCCACAAATTTTTCCAATTTGAAAGGGATAATAGAAGACTAGGGTGTCATGAATATCACCCTAAAGGCAGATGTGAAATCTGTGAAAAAAAGACCATACCGCCTCAGCCCAAAGTAGAAGGAAAGGATCCATGTTGAGTTAGATAAGGTGCTTGTGGCAAGTATTATTGAACCAGTGGAAGAATCTGACTAGGTAAGCCCAATAGTGGTTCAGGAAAAGAATCAAAAGGAAGAAATAAGGATATGCGTAGATCTCAAGAAATTTAATGGCGCTTGTTTGCATGATCCTTTCTCGACCCCATTCACCGATGAGGTCCTGGATAATGTAGGCTGCCAAGAAGCATAATATTTCACTGATGGGTTCTCTGGGTACCATCAGATAAAAATTGTGCCTGAGGATAGAAACAAGATGACCTTTATGACTGAATGAGGATATTTCCAATACACTGTAATGCCTTTTGGGCTGAAAAATGCCCCAATGATCTTTTCGTGCATAGTCATTGCAGCATTCAAGGACTTCATTCATAAATTTATAGAGGTATATGTTGATGATTGGATAGTGTTTGGATTGGTCAAGCACCATGTGGCAAGTTTGCGCTTGATGCTAGACACATGTAGGAGATACTAGATCGTGCTCAATCTGATGAAGTGTTTGTTTTGTGTCCCTTTTGGGATCTTGCTAGGCCATGTGGTATGCAGATAAGGATTGATGGTAGACCCTGCGAAGATCATGGTGATAATCAACATGGAGGTGCCAAGGAGTGTGAAATAGCTACGTGCAACTCTAGGGCATACCGGATACTATAGGATGTTCATCAAGAGCTATGCCCAGATCACTGCGCTTATGGAGAAATTGTTGAAAAAAGATGCTATGTTCTGTTGGAATGATGAATGTCAGAAGAGCTTGGATGTGCTCAAAGAGAAAATGGTCACCGTGTCGATCCTAGTCTTCTTGGAGTGGAAGAAGGAATTTCATGTGCACATGGACGCATCATGTATTGCGTTGGGAACTGTACTGACACAAGAAATTGAGGGATAACTAGATCATCCTATAGTGTTCGCAAGTAGGAAGGTGTATAAAGCAGAGAAAAATTATTCCACAGAGCGTGAAGGATTAGTTATGGTGTACGCGCTCCTGAAGTTCAAGCACTATTTTTTGGGCGGACACTTTAAGATGTATATGGATCACTCCACGTTGAACTACTTGGTCAACAAGCCTATGTTGAGGGGGGAAAATGCAGGTGGCTGATGTTATTCTAGGAGTATGACTTCAAAGTTATTGTGAAGCCAAGACGATTGAATGTGGGACCTAATCATTTGTCACGCATTGAAACTGGAGAGAAACCTACTAATATAGAGGAAGGATTACCTAATGCATAGATCTTTGCAGTGCACATTGTGGACAATCAATTTGAAGATATTATCCACTTCTTGACAACAGGAACGACTCCAGAAGGTTATACAACTCAACAAAAGATGGAACCGGTAGTGTGCGCGCCAGAATTTTCTATGATTGCAGGGCCCTTGTACAAAATGGGATCAGACAAAATATTGCAATGTCATGTGCCTGGCTTTGAACGAAGAAGCATCGTCGCTAAGGCTCATGGAGGATCCACCGACATAAATTATGTAGGGAAAAGCGTAGAATATTCTATGCACTGGGTTGTGGTGGCCGACCTTGCATAAGGATTTGAAAGCGTATTGTAGGGCATGTGATGCATTTCAAAGGATTGGCAGGCTGTTGCAGAGGGATAAGATTCCTCTGATATCGCAGGTGACGTTACAACCATTCGAAAAATGGGAAATTGACTTTGTGGGACCAATTCTTGAGGAAAGAAGACAGGTGCATGGTACATCATCACTGCGACTGAGTATTTGACCAGATGGGTAGAGGCACAACCTGTGAAGCTGCACAGGTGCAATAGCAGAAAAATTTAATTGAGTATGTCCTAACGAGATTCGGGTGTCCAAATATTTTTATGAGCGATCACGGTACACACTTTCTTAACGAAACAATCAACGCATTGACAGAGGAATTCCAAGTGTATCATCATAAAAGTATGCCTTATCATCCATAGGCTAATGGGACGGTGGAAGCATTCAGTAAGATACTAGAGAGTGCATTGACAAAGGTTTGCAATGCTCAGATAAATGATTGGTATGTGCGTGTACCCATGGTGCTATGTGCCTATAGAATGACTTGCAAGAAGTTCATCGGACAAACACCTTTTAGACTCATGTATGGCATAGAAGTTGTGATTCCAATGGAATACGTTGTACCTATTCTATGCATAGTGGCATTCATAGGAATGGCAGATCGCGGAGCCCTGGAAGAGAGGCTTGCACAACTAGCAGAGCTTGAGGAGGATCAATTTCTAGCTAGATTTCATCAACAAGTTCAAAAGGAGCATGAAAAGGCATGTCACGATCAGCACATCAAACTATGCAACTTCAAAGGTAAATGATATAGTCTTGTTATAGACAACAAGTTTGATAAATTTCCAGGTAAATTTAGGATGCACTAGCTAGGGCCATATGTTATATAGGAGATTACCAATGGTGGAGCAGTTCAGCTGGTCAAATTGAATGGAGAACCCTTCCCAGGAAAGGTGAATGGAAGCTGATTGAAGCCATACACCGGTGATCCAACTAGGTGACTATATGAGGTAAGCACAGTCTTAGTGCTCCAAGTAGTTGAAAGGAAGCATGGGACTATAAACTACACTTCCCGGGTCGGGGGCCTGCACAATTGGGGAACTGCATGGAATGAAGAAATGTCATAGAGCCCACAAAATGATAGCTGGAAAGTGACCATTAAAGTCACTATTCACGATTTGATGATGAAAAAATGGCCAAATGGAGCAGGGGGGCAACATTTAAGTTGGAACTTATGGACCATATCTTTGAAAATATGCTTCCAATATAGCATTAATAAACCGATTGTGGGGGGAATGGTCAGATTTGAATTTGAAAATGCCTATAAATTACAAAGGGTTTCCTAATGAAAAACAATTAGCATGTTGAGAATTGAGGTGTTGAGCTCTCAGACACACATGAACCGTGAATACTTTGAAACTTTGATATCAAGTTTAGCATTTGAGCAGTTGCCAAAGGAGACACAGGAATTGTTGAACAGAATCATGTCAATGCTACCTGAGACTATAAATGTTGTGGAAGCAATGACAACCGAAGGAGTTGTTCTAGAGGTAGCCATGGAGGGTCTGAAGAATAAGAAAGGTAATCAGGCTGCGACACCGTATCCAGTGCACACATCACCTAGAAAGAACCCACAGAAGGATAAGCCCATCACACAGGAAAAGGGCAAGGTGGTTGACCTAGAGCTGAAAGAAGAGGTCAAAGAAATCCCCATGGATGGTGAGAATATTGCAATGGAAACGCAGGATGTCAAGGTTGAGAGGTCAGACTCCATTTCTAAGCTACCTGAGTACATTCCTCTGCGCAGGGGAAAAATGAAGGTGCCGAAGGATATTGATGAGAGTAAGGTCACCTTGAACACACCCCTACCGCTAGAGAAAATTGTCTTTGAGGGACCGTGTTTGGGGCTTGTCTCCCTTCTAAAATTAGAATATTAGGATTTAGATGACATGGAGTATTTCCCTCATTTATCGATGGACCAACTTATGCACCGTGTCTTCCACAAAAACACTACAGTGACTGATTTGGAGCCGAGGAAGTGGTTGAAAGGTGTGGACAAGGCAGACTTGCTAATCCTACTATGGGTGTTGCATTACAACCACATGCCCATCACGATGATCATGATCAAGCTATTGTTGTGCTTGGTGCACGATGGGTGTCTATGGCTGGAGGAGCTAATACACATCATTGACATGCTGATCCATAGGATCATGTGACTGCCGCACTCAAGAGAAACCTGACCATGGCGTTTGGTGGAAAGGCCGACAAACATTCCCTCGATGAGGCGATGAAGGAAAAATTCAATCTAGTAAAGAAGCCACGTGGCTATGCCATCACAGGTATCTCTGACCCCATGGTCAAAGTGGCGACCCAAATCTTGGTATGAAAGGTCATGAGGAAGTGTCACACAGATTAAGTGATGACACCAGTGATGGCCTTGGCGGCCCAGTGTGTGGAGGGCATACATTTTAACTCGGTGTGTTACCTCTGCAATGAGTTCCTCACGAACTCCCATGAGGCCCAGGATCATAGTAAGACATTCCACTATGCATGGTTATTGTTGTCCATAGTGTTGGTTGCATGGGAGCTACATGAGGATAGCCAGTTTCTTCTAGTCGCGCAAGACCTATAGAAAGAAGCAAATTTTGCATCGCTGTGGGCTACGAAGGATCCTCAATGGATCAAGGACAGCAAGATATTCTTGATCTTAATGGAGATGAGCATCCGTATGGCCATCAACTACAAGCGGTGATTGTCACCAACAAATTTTGATAAGCAGCAGGAGTATGTGGAATTCAAAGCCGACTTCCACCATATCTCAATACGTGTGTGAAAGGGCCCTGAAAAGAAGTGGGATGACCTACAATACTTGGCCACAGATGACACGATTTCAGCAGTCCTTAAACACTGGCTAGCAGATTGGCGCATTGCAATGGACTTCACAGTGGGATCTAGCAATTCCACCGCATAGCGAAAGAAAGAAAAAGCCAAGCTGAAGATGTTGGACATGAAGAAAAGAAAGGAGGCTAAAGATAAGGCCAAGGTAGAGTGCATTTCCACGAAGCAAATGGGTGGGAAAGTGGAGGAAGAGGAGCACGGCTCTAACCAGAGTCAGAAGTCACCTTCCCTGGAGACAGAAGAAGAGGACGAATAGAAGGGCAGGGAGGAGTAGACCCGGAGATGACTTCATTTTGCACCAAGTGCAATAGAGATCCAGAAAAAGTAAGGTTGTGGAAGAATTCCAAGGCTAGCAAGACATCTCTCAACCTAATCTCCCTAACAGATGGGGACTTGAATGACATAGGTTATACGGTGAGGGATGCCACCGTGGAACTGCTACAACAGTTCGAGTAGCAGCAGCAGCAGGCTTTGGGTGCTATCTAGAAGAGTCTAAGTGAGCTACAGATCAATGTGTCATAGGTACAAAATAGCACGGTGTCAACTAGTTTGATGTCGGGCACCTCTGAAGTCGTGTGAATGCTATGCACACGGGATCCCCAAGAAATAGTGCTACCGGATTTAGAGATGACTACAAAGATAGAAGCTGAAAGGCCAGCTGTCAGCACCCTTGAGGGAGTTGGACATAACTTGGCCATGCTTCCCAGTGAGGTGCTTTGCCTTTTGTAGGATGGTGTGTTCACGGAACTACGGGCCTGCGAACAACGCACATTATAGGTAATCAGTGAGCAGAAGATCAACAATGCCCAGATGGTTGTATAGCAAGAGTCCACCATTGACCTCGTGAAAGACCTTACAGACAAGAATCAATGCATAGCTAAGGTCATGGCTGAGGCATGCAAATTTTTCCCAGAGCTGGACATTCTTGAGGCTGAGCCAATAGATTCGTGGGTTTGGAAGCTTTCCACTGGATTATGTGACACACGCATAGGATTGGAAAAGGTCTAGTTGGAACTGAACATCAAAATCGCAGAGTTGTAGTTGAAGGCCTAGCCTTTCACTCTGCCAGAAATCAGAGAACAATGTGTGTCAGTTGTGAAATACATCGTAGCAGTAGTGGACAACACAGTAAAGGACTACAAGACACGCTTTAATTAGTCGCTCGAGGTGGTCACTAGCCTGTAAGAACACCCCACTATGCAGAGGTTGGAAACATAAGCATGGGAGCTGCAGCAGTGCCACGACGAAGTTAAAGCGACAACACACACTGTCACCATCACATAGAGGCTGGAAAAGCTGCAGGAGGCCTAGGCTTTGAAAGAGAAGGTAGATGTAGCACAACACGAGTCAGTGCTAAAGGATTGCTTACAACCTTGGTTGGATGAGGCATGTTTGATCATGGCCACTATTCAAGGCAAGCTGGCTAGTTTGCAGAAGACTCGACAGAAGATTCAATCAGATGGCACAGGGTGAGCAACAGAGCAGCTGGTCGAGGAGATGAAGCAGGAAGCAACACGATGTACTGCTGAAGTTGCAGTAGTCCAAGTCAAGCTAGGAGGTCTTCACGACAAGATCTCCACACCTTCTGAGTGACTTGAAGGCGAGTAACCATGTTTGTGTTGGGGTCTTGTTGGGAATGGGTCCCTTGGGGTCATTTTTGGGACTAAAATCCTATGTTTGGGGCACAAAACCTGAATTTTGTATAAAGGAATGTAACGTCTCAACATTTTGTGGCCATGGAGCATGAAGATATCAAGAGTCAAAAGGGTTTCTGTCCTTAGTTTAGATAGCTTTTTTCAGCTTTCGAGATCTGCCCTTAGCTCATGGACCATGGGAATATATAAAAAGGGAGTCTTAGAAGAGTCTAAGGCAGTTCAGTTCTTAGTAAGTTTTTGGGCAATTGATTGATGTAATGGGTCTGTGAGAACTAAGAGCAAAGAGTCTTAGCATAGGAAGGAGGCTATGTAGCTGAGTGTGCAAAGGCGTAGGGTCGAAGTCTGAATCTGAGTGCACGAACCCCTATAGCTGTGTGCGCAGGGAAGTTAGAGTCTGTACTGAGATTTGAACCATCAATAAAGAGAATTATTCTGGAGATATCTATGTATGAGCTATTTTACTTTTGTTATGAATATATGTGGTTATGTTATGTTGAATATTGGGTTTATGATTTAATGTTGTATTGATGCGTGAATCTATGTGTTTTACTTTTTCATATGAATGTCAGTAAGAATATTTGTTTACGCAAAGATAATCATATTTCATGTTGAAGTTAACCAATACTTAATCTAATCTGGGTAGACACAGAAGTAAGAGTAATTACAGAGGTGCGTAAGCATCTGAATTGCTTATTTAGGGTCCGCAAAGGATGATCGCAGACCTTCGCGAAGGTTTCAAAGCCGAATAAGAGAAGTGCATTGATAAGCCCTCAAATTCTTATCAATCTGTGTGAAGGAAGGGTTAGGGTATAAACTGACATCACAAACATATTAGGGTGTGGAAACTTGGTTCTTTCATCCCCCCATACTGCTTCAGGTGAGACTTTAGTCCACACTCCACGGACCGATGCCTAAAGGGCTAGTAGTGTAGGGATTTGCTTGGATAACTAATGCTAAACCTAGGTCAGGGCCCATCAAGCCAACATAGACTCAAACATTATCGACATATATATATCTGATATATTTACTATTTATTATGATACAACATTTTTTCACATATTGTGTAAATGTCTATCTAAAACATAGTTGGTGAATGCATCTGTTGATGTATTCATATGCCTAGGAATGTGATGATATGTGATATAATCAAAGTTTCTTTCCAAGAGATGAATATGCAAATACATTGTCAATATTTGAGGGTTTTTCACAAAATATTGCCCATTGAGCTGAAGAACAACAAGTTACAAATCAAGGCTAACAAACATTTCTAGAATGTGAAGAGCAATGGCTTCTGAAAAGAGTTTGATAAGTGCACTATATTCAAGAATATTATTAGTTGTTTGACCCAAAAAAAATACCTTGAAGATCAATCAACTCATGATGAGGGGCATAAATATCCCATGCGACGGATGATAAATTCTAGGTACTACGGCAAGCACCATCAGTGGATACGACGTAAGGAGTCATAGACATCTACAAAGTAGGTGAAGACATAATAAGCAGGAAAGCTGCTTGAAAAACACACCAAATCAAACTGCACAAAAATGAAAAACACACTTATGTGCACAAGTAACCATACGAGATGATTCACGTATCATACTTTTTTAGGCACAGGCCATTGTGGGGCTTGCTCAAAGGGTTACCCTTATAATAAGTTAGTTCATAGGCCCCTTTTTGTCATACACACTTGATAATATAAGGCCCATGCCACTGGGGTTCGAATTTACCTGCCTAAAGCTTATCATTAGCTTGGTCATATAGTAAGACTAAATCACCTTTAGAAAAAGCATGAGGAGAGAACAACTGATCAAAATGGGATTTAACTCACTTTTTCTAAGCTTCAATGACTAAAGCAGCGAGACAACAAGTTTCGTCCAGTTGTTCCAAATAGAGGAGACACTCTTCTTGAGGTGGGGTTTCAGGGAGTAGTTCGACAGCCAATTTGTGTGAGGGAATTTCACATTCAAACAGTAGGGTAGCTTCCAGACCATAGATGAGCTGGAAAGGTTTGAATCTAGTTGTGTCTTTGGTCAAGGTTTTGTAGGCCCACAGAGCTGAAAAAAGCATGAGATGCCAATTGGATTTGTGCATCCCAATGGTGCATTGAAGCATAGTAACTAAAACTTTTTTCATGGCTTCAACTTGCCTGTTGGCCTGAGGGAAATACAGAGATGAGTTGTCGTGACGCAAGCCCAATTTTTAAGTCATATCAGCCATCAAATAATCAAGAAAATGGGATCCATGGTCAGTGACAATGGCTTGAGGCACTCCAGACCTAGTAATCACATGATTGAATAGAAATTGTGTCACCATTTTATCATTAGCTGAATATATAGGCATCGCTTCAGCCCATTTGGTGAAGTAATCCATGTAAACGATAATATAACCATGCCCCCCAGCCAAATGAGGGTTACATATCATAAAATCAATGCCCCATTTGGCAACGAGACCAACAGTAATAATAGGGTGAAGGAGAGTGAGTGGAGCGCACATTTGTCGGTGATAAATCTGGCACTGGTGGTATTTGCAGACAACAAGAATGCAATCCTTAAAAATGGAGGGCCAAAAGTAACCAGCGCGAAGGATCTTTTGAGTAGTGGCATAGCCAGACAGATGACCACCACATGTGCCAGAATGGTAGTCATTGAATACTCTTTCAGCCTAATTGAGAGTTAAACATCGACAAAGAATTGAATCAACACCAACGTAGTATAAAGTATCCCAAATGATGTGGTAAGGTTGGGATTGATGCCGAATGCATTAGAAATCATCCTTGGACAATGAAGAACAGAAGGTAGAAGTTTGGAGAGACACGATGATATCACTATACAAGAGATCGAGAGTGATAATCAAAAAGAGAGTTTGAACGGGTAAGTTCTCATCAGCACCAGTATGGATAGAAGCAGAAGGAAAAGAGAAAATTAACTCAACGAATACAAGTGATTTATTCATTTTGGCAGTAGTGAAAACCAAATCTAATTCCTGGAGGATGACAATCCACTTGTAATATTTACCCCCAAGCAACTAACGAGTCAGAATATAAGTCATGGGGTTTTAATCAGAAATGATGGTTGTAGTGTGGAGGAGAATATAATGCCAAAATATTTGAACAACCTAAACAACAGCCAAAGCCAACTTCTTGACATGAGCGTAATGGGTCTCAGCATCGAGGAGATTTCGACTAGGGTAAAAAATGACATTTTCATGAACTTCATCATCGTCTTGCACCAGGACCATAAAAATGGTGCTAGAAGTTGTAGCTAGTTAGAGGAAATAATGACGATGATAGTTTAGAGGGTAAAATAAAGGAGCATTAATGAGGACAACTTTCAAGTCATCAAAATACTTTTGGGCAGTCTCATCCAAATGAAACAGAGTTCCTTGCTTAGAAATCGAGGGAATCCTGAAGCTAGCTCAGCATAGCTAGTCACAAAGTGACGAAGGAAATTCGCTTTTCCTTCCAGACTTTGTAATTGATGCAATGAAGAGGGAGGGGGTAGATTAATAATAGCCTCGACTTTGAGAGGATCAAGACAAATACCATCCTTCGAAACAATAAAACCAAGAAGTCGTCTGGATTCAATGCAGAAGACACACTTATGCAGATTAAGCTTAATGTTATAGTGTCTACAATGAAGAAAGATTTGTCAAAGTTGATCGGGATGGTCACGACGTGAATGAGCAGGAAGATCATCCAAAAAATTCTAAACGATGTTTTCAATGTTGTGAAAAGCATAAGACATCTCCCATTGGAAAGTGGCCCCAGCATTCTTAAGGCCAAAAGGGAGCTTTTTATATGCAAAAGTCCCCCATAGACAGATAAAGGCGATCTTGTGTTGATCAGTGGGTTCAATGTTTATCTGGTTATAACCAGAAAAACTGTCCATAAAGGAGAAAATCTCACTCCCAGCACCTTCATCTATAATCTGGTCTATAAAAGGAGTGGGATAATTATCCTTTAGACAGACACGATTAATGTCACAGTAATCAACACAGACCTGAATGGTGCCTTTCTTCTTAGTCACCGGTGTAATATTGGACACCTAATATATTAGAGGAATAGGATAAATAAATATATCTTTAAGAAGTTTTTCAAGTTCCCCCTTAATCGTGACCTCTTTTCTAGGGTGCAATGGACGAAGCTGTTGGTGAACGGTCTTCGCGCCGGGATAAGCTAGAATTTTGTGCACGACTATACTTGGATCAATTCTAGGCATTTCTTCATACGAAGATGTGAAAACATCTCGAAACTCTTGAAAAGGACGAGTATAAAGCTTGATCTCATTAGGAGAACAAGTAACCCAATATGAAATTTTTCAATGATGGCAGGCTTAACAAAAATGTCAATAGGCATCATTTGGGTAATACTATCCATGTTCCCTTCCAACCAAACTTCATGGGTCATGATAGGAATCTGAAGTGGCTGGGTCAGGAAATGAGAAGAGAGATTCTTAATACAGGTAGACATGGATCAATGGCTAGGTAAGAATGGGGAACGATGATGAATGTCATTCCAAGGTGCTTCCTCAAGAAACCTAATTTCCATGATACTTTTGTCAGTAGGAAATGTCTTGATTAAGGGATCGAAAGATTCCAAATAACGAAACCAAGGATATTGAGAATATGCGTCGAGAGATGTGCCCAAAGGAGTGTGATCAGATGCTACCGAAGCTGAAGTCAAAACAATATTCACATAATTAATCTTGGTAGGGCTTAACGGCATGACATCACCCCATGCATCAACTTGATTAGGGGGAGGAATGACCCAAGGATTAGACTTAACCAAGATAATGTTGAATGAGGCAACATGTGTAGGTGGGAGAGGAAAAACACCCATTAAGGCGAGATCTTTGAAAATTCCAACCCCCACATTCTCATATGGAGCACTGGTATGCTTCATGTGAGGAACATTGCCATCTGAGGAATAAGAAGCAAAGAAAGACAACTGGTCGACTATGATGATTTTCCCTTAATGAGGAAAAGGGAGCATGCAGAATAATGAAGAGGTTACAACATGCATAGCATGGGTCAAACACCATCCAAGTAGAAGATTATAGTTAAGATTCACATCAACAATTTCTACTTTGACATTAACTATCTTGCCTTCCAAGGTAATGGCGAGATTAGGAAAGACACCAAATTGTTAAGAATTGCATCCATCAAAAGCTTCCAACGTGTTAGGTGATTGGTTCAAGGTAGGAGAACCGATTGCCTTCCAGCAAGACATAGACATGATGGAGGTAGAATCACCTTTATTAGTGACGGTCTTGTGAGTTGTCTTTTCGTTAATGATCACTTGAATGAGAAAGGAAATTTGATGAGGTAAGCATGGAGCATGATTTTCCAGATCAAAGCAAATAAGATTGGAATAGTATGGATCAACACCTCCAATGGCCAATAGTAATGCTTTCCACTAAGAGGGACAACTTTGAATGACCTCAAGAGTAGACATAGCTAATGGCGCTTGAGCCAATTCTTCAACAATATTATAGTGCTGAGTAGCTTGAGTGTTTGTATTATACGAGGAATTTTGTAACACACCCTAAGAGGGTGGTTAGACATAAAAACTAGGATTAGGGCTCAATATATGGAGAGGACTAGAGGTCGACGGGATAGAGGAGGAAGCAATACTTTCATTCTCTTTCCCTATCATCGGGGCTTGATAATATTTAGATATAGTAGCCACATTTACAGGTTTGTTCATCATAAACACTTGGGAACCTGAGGGAACTAAGGACTGAGGCTGGTTTACTATTTAGGTTTGCTGGGATGGGAAGGGTTCTTTTAAGACAGTTGGGGTCCCTTTAAGAAAGTGACTAACTTCAGATCATCGGGGACAAAATTTAGTGTAATGATCCTCCTCATAGATGAGGCACGGATACTTCAGCTTTCTTTGAGAACCATTTCTAGCAGACGACTTAGGAGGGCCTAATTTTGGGGCATCGGGTTTTGGCCCTTCCTTTTCCCTTCTTTTTACCCTTAGAGGATTTTCCCACTAAGGTAGACTGAACAACGTGAACCTCAGAGGTTTTACCAGGACTAGGTGAATTTCGAGAGGGATTATTGGAACCAATGTTCGAGACCAAATTCTTCTTGGAAGAATATTTCACAGTGGTTTGAGACATGGAAGCAATCACTCCATCAATAGGTGGCATATCCCAAGACTTCGATGCAGTCATATCATATGATGGTCTTGGAGCATCGGGTAACATCTCATACAATGTTCCAGATTGCGAGTAGATGAGGTCTAAATACTAGGAATGAGAGATGGCTTGCTCCTCAATAACACATCCACCCATATCTATGTCCTTATAAATTTTGTTGACGAATGATTTTGTGAACCATTCTGTCAACAAATGATAATCAATTTCAAACTTGATCAGGCGACACTGACGTCTCCATTTGTGGATGTGATCAAAGATATGGGTCGCAGTGTATTGCTTAAGTGACATAAGTAGATAGGTGCCAATTTCATAATGAACTAGCAACTGGAATAGTGAGAAAATCCATAGCAAGAGTGCTGAAGTCATTATAGGTACCTCAAGGCAATTCGATGTACCATTTTGTTGCAACCCCTATGAGAGTTCTTTGAAAAAGGCATAGATGGATAGAATCATCAACGTATGAATTGGAGGAGCATCAAAGGTGTTATGTCATCACATGGGCTTGTGGATCCTGCTTTACGTTTCCCTCAAATTTTGAGAAATCACTTGGAACTGGAGGCCAGTAAGGTGAATGAAGGATAGGATCATTGGTGTGCCTTGAAACATCTGGTAGTTCCAACGTGGCCAAGAATGGAAATTGCATATTAAAAGGCATTTGGGGCCTTTTAACAAACCTAAACTGTGGAATCCCTCCTTTTTGGTAAGGATTTTCCCCCCACAGTGGAGGATTTTGTCCATATGGAACCTAATTTTTCCCCCATTGTAGGTTACCTTGCCTGCAAGGAGGATTCTGTCTTTGGTATACTTGATATTGTCTTGCCATAGGTTGTTGATAGGTATATGGGTTAAAAGGCTATTAAGCCTGTTGACCTTGGATGTAAGTATTTTGAAACTTCTGACCCTGGACATACGGATTTTGCACTTCCTACCCCTAGACATAAGGATTTTGAACCTGCTGTTGTAGGGGTTGACCTTGCCCTTACAAAGGTTGACCTTGGCTCTGAATGGGCTGACCTTGCTAATACGCATAGATGGCCTACTGCTGTAGAGGTTGGCTCTACTGCTGCAAAGGTTGACCTTGTAGCTACTACAAAGGTTGGCTTTGTTTTTGCATAGGTTGACCTTATGGCTACTGCAAAGGTTGGCCTTGCAAGGATGAAGGCTGAGAGAATTTTTGAACAAACTACATCTGCAGCTCCAAAGGTTGTTGTGACTATTGCAAAGGTTTCCCTTGTGGTTGTAGTAGTTGTACTTACTGCTGCAATGTTTTCCCTTGCTACAACAAAGGCTGCCCTTGTTGCTACAAAGGTAGTTGAACAGTTCCTGGATAGTTCCCGAATTGAATATGGTCATAACCACCAGGTACAACAGATTGGCTAGGATGAAAATAAGGCCCAGCTTGAGAAATGTAAGGTGGGGTGAACCATATGGAACATAAGCCAGTTGGAACAGACCCTGAGCCATGTATGGCTACTGGTATTGGATGTTAGCTAACCCAGATGGATCAACATGGTTAGGAATAGTGTCGTAGAAAGTTTGATTCATCCCAACCATGTGAGTTTGTGATCCAATCACATTGGTTTGGCCAGACATTATAGATATATTTAGATCTTTCCCCCCAGGTGGCGGCACAATCTGTCCACTCACTAGAGGGGTAGAAGAACTTACCGAGACCGTTAGTTGAACTGGACGATTCGTTGAAACAACGAAACAAGCAGAGACAAAATGGTAGGTTTCACTGGAACTGAAGTAACTATAGTTCGTACAATTGGTCAAGAGGTCATGTTCTGGACAAATGGACTTGATGTAGGCATGGTGCCAGAAGATGAGATAGGATTCTGATATAATGATGAGGCATTAGGAGCTCGAAACCAACTGAGCTAGAGAGATATAAACATGCGGCAATAAAGGCTCACTAAACTCAGGATAAACTCTAGAAGGGATGGCTCCTATGTAAGGGAAACCTTTTAGAGGGAACTGATATGGCTGCTCATCATCCACTTAAGTAGTTTGAGTGGCAGAAACTTTTGACTGACTCAGAGAAGAGATTGGAATTTTTCCTTTTGACTCCATAGGAAACAACTGGTGATGAGCCAAATATGAATGAGGAGAAAACTCCAACGGAACACCAAGTTGATCGTACAGAATATAAGGATGCTATGGAGATACCACAAAAGCGTCTATAACTAGTCCTTGTAGACTGTCAAAGGTTTGAGGACTCTCGGGATTCTCGATAGGATTATTAGGGGATTCCAGGCCAGATTCGTAAGGTGACCTAATATCTGATAGAGGTAGAAAATAAGACAAAGGTTGAATACTCAGAATAATTCCAAGTTCAACACCTTGATCCTCAAGTGATTGTGGAAGTTCTAGGAAATTTTCTCCATATGACCTTCCAGATGGAGGAGAGGAAGAGGAACGAGGTAAATTTGATGGTTTATCCATGATGACTTTGTCTCAAACAAAAGAGAAGAGATATTAATTTCAAGGCTTTAAAAATATATTAGGGATATACTCACGATGTGGTCCATAAAAAGACTACTAGGAATGTGATGTGATCATGGGAAAATAATAATTTAATGCACTGAAACAAAGTGATGCCTTTTCATGTTTTAAGAGTCACGAAAAATGCAAATATGACTCTAGTCTCTTTTAGTTTGAACGAGCTCGAAAGGACAAGTGCTCAATGATCTTTTATATTTAAAGAGTCAAAAATTTCAAAATGACTGCTTGTGATAATATAGGCAAAAGGATTACCAGTTAATCATGAACTATAGAATACCTCTCTGTGAACCGAGAAGTACGGGCAAGCAATCTCCTAAATGTTGTGTTTGGTGTATCATGTTTACAAGGCAGCAAACTTGACTTCCTATGGATAAAGGATTGCAAACATAGTTAGGTCTCCCTTTATATATGTGACGATATGACGAGCACAAGTCTGCACTAGTGATGTCTAATGCCAAAGCGACTGACAACTGCTAGGTTTAAAGACGCCATAACACATCTCTAGCCTAGACCTATAAATGTGAGTGTTTGGTTTCAAATGTTCCTTAGGTTAATCGAATATATTTTAGAAGTTTATCTTGAAATTAAGTCTCCGTTTTTATAGCTTTCAATTTGATGAATGCTTACACTAATTGAGAGAAGAGAAAACAATCAATGCAACAAACAAGAAATAAAAAATAAGATGACTCTTCACTACTTCACTTTTCAAAAGAAAATAATGAAAATTATTTCCACTTACTACTTTTCATATTAGATGCACTTCAACTAGTCCTTTCAATAGTAAAAGAAGTTCATTTGATTTCACATGCTCATGATGATGCAATTATAGCTTTCAATGATGCCAACCAATGCAACATATTAACTAATCAAACTAGAATGATGTATTTCCTTCAATGGAATGCTGAAATCAATCTTTCACATAAGCATTTCAATGAATATTTCCAAACACCTAAACATCAATCAAATGCAAAGCACTGAAATAAGAACTCCTTTCAAATAAAATGCCAAGATTCAACTGAAACAAACTGAGTAATGTGATCTATACATGGAAAAGAGATGTTCAACAAGAGAATAGAAAATGAAACTTTTTCACTTGTTCAATTGAAACCAAAGCAAGATAGATGCAAGGACTAAAAACGAAATGCACGAAGCAGCAAACCAAAAACTCGACTTGATGAGTAGACAAACAAGTGAACGGATAATGAGCTAGATGCCCTACAAACACAAACCATCCAAAAAATAAAAAAATCAAGGAAATATCAAACCAATCAAGCAAACAAATCGATCTAACAAAGCATTCTAGCTAGGGAGAATACAGGCAAACAAGCCAAGAAATAGAATTTATGAGGACAAGTCACACTGGCAATGATTTAGGAGAAACCCTGATTTTAACCTACATGCATCAGTGCAATTGTCTAACTAGAAACAAGCGCCAGAAGGGACTGTGGCATGACTGTTCGAAGGGAACTTACGCTGGTCCGAGCTAGTGTTAGACAATTAACAATTCCAATCAAGGGATTCCAAGAAAAAATAAAAATTTTCACAAACCAGAAGTAGACATGTCACTCTAAATTCAAGAATCAAAGCAACAGATTACTTGAAGTACAAATTACCAAAGAGAAAGCACGAAAAAAGAAAAGTCGTCACATACCATGAAATGAAAAAAAATCCAAGGAGATGGATGGATCCCCAGTGTAGCTACTAATTTGTGGAGTAGGAAGATTCTCTTTGTGGACAGAGAAAATCCCTCTAGACCAGGGCAAAGGGTCTAGCCACAAAGAAGACAATCTAATACAAGTTTCCTTAGATCGAGAAAGCATAATATCCTACCTCTTGTATCGCTAATCCTTGTTTGATGAAGTCCTTGTGCCTTTGCTCCAGTGATTAGCTCCTTAGTGTCAAACAAGTACCTGAAACAATGAGACAATACACCAAAGCACACATTATAGCATACAAAATACTCAATCTACTTAAGAGGCTAAGGAGTCTTAAGCTACTAACTAACATATGCAATTGATATAGGAAACAAAATATCAGTTGTATTACTAATAAAATAAAAAGGAAAGTACAACCTTCGGCTTAGTCTTTCAGGTCTCCTTTGACGTGTCCGGTTTCCAGCACCACAGTTAGCATCTCATGATTCACCCTCAAACAATGGAATTTCAAGGCTTCTTCCTCTTTTCTCCAAGCCAAACACTACAAGCTTATTCTCCCTTCACACACAAACTAGAAGGCTAAAGCTCTCAATATGGCTATCAATATTTTCATATTATTTCAGCCCTTTCATAAGCTAGCTGAGGTTGAAGAATGAGGAATTTATATAGCTTCAATGGGGGGGAAATGGATCTTGTTATGATGGAATAGACCTTATCCCTTTTGGTTTGTTCCATTTTAATAGGGGAAAGGAGCCCAAACAGTCTCTCTCGGCTATATCTTGCTAAAACATTTACCAGACTTCCATTCATGAAGCTTCTAGACCTAGAAGCTTCGACTCCATTTTTAAAAACTTGTCAAAAGAGGGTTAGCGTGGGTCATGAATGGCTTACCAGCGTCGCTCGGTGCTAGGCCCAATGTTAGACTCTACAAATCAACATAGGGAAGAAACTTGGTGCTAGCGCCAGTCTTGAAAACCGAGTTTGAAGGAATATTCTTGGGAAATGATGTAAGAGGGAAATGTTATGTAGATGAAGAGGGGTGTAAGGACATGTTCTTCATGGTACGAAAGAACATGAGGGTCACTGTAGAGGTCATCCAGGATCAAGGAATGAGGAGTACAACGACAGTGGAAAAATGTTGTGTAACAGTTCTCCAAGAAAACTTTAATTGACCAAGAGTGAGAGAGACAGAATAATGAGAGGGCTCCAAACGTGAATTGAAAAAAGCCATGAACTGATCCTCATAAGCCTTTTTATGCATGACGGCTCTAGTTTCTTCATTTTCCATTATTTTCCTTCAATTTCCTCCTCCCATGCAACTTGTGACCTTTCACCTTACTTTTCTCCTAATTTCCTTTATTTTCATAAATAAATGTGTCAAAATGCCTTTTTCGTTTTAATTCCTTTGCCTTAGGATTTGCCAATTTTCCTTGTCCAAAACACACATCTAGTGATGCCCACTAGGATATCTTTTCCCAACATTCATCTTGGAATAAGTGTCCCTTAACCGTGGTCTAAGCTTTCCTTTATTAACCTTTATTACATGAACTTTTCATTAGGGCTCTTACAAAACCCTCCCCCTTGGGGGAACACCATCCTTGGTGTTAAACCACCCCATGACCTTAGTGAAACTGTTGAAAAGAAAACATACTGCGTATGGAGCTTTATACTTAGCTCATTATAGTATTTACAATGAAAGACTTACTCCAAATAAAAACATCATGATAACATGACAAGATAACAACCATAATAATGTGACACCCATACCACTTATTGGAGCTTTATAACTTATCTCGTGGTGGTATTTACATCCGTATACATATACCAAAACATCAGCAAGACATTTGCCAAACATATAGAAACATAAAAAAAAACTTCTTTGTCTCAACTAGAAAACAATGAAGGGTACATGGCCCACATCTAATCCGCCATCTCCCATGTGGCTTCTTCGGGCGCAAAGTGCTTCCACTACACTTGAACTTTCTCTATGGCTTTGTTCTTGAGCATGATATATTTCCACTGCAATAGACACTGAGGCTTCGGCTAGAACACTCCTTATTTCTCCACCTACAATACAAACCAATCAATAACATGATAAACATCTTTTATATACTTCTTAAGCAATGAAAATGGAAAACATCATGGAATTTCACTGTTGGAGGTAGTGGAAGTTGATATGACAGTTGTCCAATCCTTTCAAGTATCTCAAAAAGCCCACAATATCATGGTGCCAACTTGGAAGATGAACCAATCCTCAAAGAGATTTTATTGGGCTTGATGTGTAAATACACACGCTCCCCAACTTAAAACTCCTTGAACACCCTGTGTTGATCTGCATAACTGTTCTGTCTATCACATGTTGCCTTTAGATTCTTCTTAATAACTTGCATTTCCTACTCCACATTTGCCAACATGTCCGGTCCAATAAGTACCATATTCACTGGATCACTCCAACTAATGGGAGTGCTACAACTCTATCCCCACAATGCCTCGAAAGGAATCATCCTCAATGACTACTAATAACCATTGTTGTATGCAAACTCAAACAATGGAATATACTCCTCCCATTTCTTCTGCTAGTGCATCACATACATCCTCAGCATATTCTCTAAGATCATGTTGACCCTCTCTATCTATCCATCTGTCTATGAATGATAAATTGTGTTGAAGGCCAACTTTGTGCCCAAGCCTGCAAATAACTCCTTCCAAAACTAGGAATTGAACTTTTCCTCCCTGTCTCATACAATCTTCTTTCTAACACCATGCAGTCTCACTATCTCTTTCATGAACACTATCTCTTTCATGAACACCTGTGCTACCTCACTAGCTAAATATGTAGTCTTCACTAGAATGAAGTGAGCTTCCTTTTTCAACCTGTCAACCACGACCATAATAAAATCATGTTGCCTCACTATCCTCGAAAGACCTTTGATGAAATCCATGGAAACGACCTCCCATTTCCATTCCAGAATCACAATAGTTTGTAGTAGACCACTTGTATGCTTACATTCTACCTTGATCTGCTAACAATCTAAACATATAGCCATGAACTTTTCCACTTCCTTCTTCAAATTTGGCCAATAGTAACACTTCTTCACTGTTGTCAATGACTTCTGATATCCTCGATGACTTGAGTATGGCTTGGCATGAAACTCCCTCAAGATAATATTCTTGATCTCACTACAATTCACCACATAGATCATGTCTCTAAATCTCACAAAACCATCTTCTATGAGATGATAGTCTACATCTTGATCACTTGTACCTGTACTCTAATGTAACCTGTGTATGATCTCCATGTATTTGTCATCCTGCTATCTTGCCTGCAAGATCCTACCTTGTAACTCTATCCCATAGGAGCCCCTTACTACTATATGATTTACTTGTGCCTTCCTGCTAAGAGAATCTACAACCCAATTATTCTTCCCTTTGTTGTATCTGATCTCGAAGTCGAACTCACTAAGGGTAGCCAACCATATAGCTTGCTTCCTGCCAAGAAGATAGTGCCTCCACAACTTTAATGCATGTATAATCACTGCTAGCTCAAGATCATGCATTGGGTAGTTCTACTCGTGCTCATTCATTTTCTGTGACTCATAGCACACTACCTATCCTTCTAGCATGAGAACTCCACCAAGTCCTATCTTGCAAGTGTTTTTACACACTATAAAATCCTTGTTCGGATCCGCAATCTTCAACACTGGTGCATGTGTCAACAATTGATTAAGCTACTCAAAACTAAGCTCACATTCATCTATCCATTCAAACTTATTTGATACGATGTGAAATGTGTGAGACGTTCCTGATGAACCTCCTACAGTAACCTGCCAATCCCATAAATTATCTCACCTCATCCACATTTTTAGGAGAAGCCCACTCCATGATAACCCTTATCTTTTCAGGATCTACTACAATACCTTCCTTGGAGACAACATGTTCCAAGTAGTGTACCTCAGTTTGAATGAAGCTGCACTTGCTAAGCTTAGCATAAAACAAATGATCTCTTAGCAACCTCAACACTACTGCTAAATGTTTGACATGATCTTCCTCTTTTTTAGAATATACCAGTATGTCATCAATGAATACAATAACAAACTTTTCCAGATAAGGATGCAACACACTATTCGTCAAACACATAAATGTAGCTGGAGCATTAGCTAAATAGAATGGAAAAGCAAAAAAATTATAATTCCCATACTTGGTCTTGAACGTAGTCTTGAAGATATCCTCTTCCTTAATGTGTACCTGATGATATCTTGATCTCTGGTCAATATTAGAGAACACTATTGCTCCCTTTAGCGGATCAAACAAATCATCAATCCTTGGCAAAGGGTATCTAATATTGATCATTACTTTGTTCAGAAATCGATGCACAATCTAAGCGTACCATCTTTCTTCTTTACGAACAACAATGGTGCACCCCAAGGTGATACACTTAGCCTAATGTATTCCTATGCCAAACATATCCTTTAACTGCAACTAAAACTCTACAAACTTAGGTGTGCTCATCCTGTAAGGTGCATCTGATGATGGAGCCACCCCTGGCACTAACTCAATAGAGAAATCTACCTCCCTATGAGGTGGCAACTATGTAATGTCCTTAGGGAGTACAATCCTGAAACTGCTACAAAACTAAGTACCTGCTTAACACATCTGCATCCTCAACCTCCTTACATTTCTCACTAGAAATGTGCACTGCAAGCATCACACAACCTTTTCTATGACTACACTTAGCCTACATAGCACTAACCATTCTCATTTATGTAGGTGTCTTCTTTCCCTGCAAAGTCCTCTTTTCCCCATTATCATCCACAAACTCAATGGCCTTGTTGAATTAATCAACTTTGGTTATGTGAAGGTATATCTAGTCCATAATCAAAAGCATACTATATGAACCAAATTGAAATACATTCAAATGTGTTCTTGTAGGCATACCATTTAACTCAACTGCACAAGCTCTTACCCAATGGCGAACTCACTTCTTTGTACCTATAGCCAACTGTACCAACAAAGATTCTACATGCACTTCTTTTCTAAAACCACACTTGTCCATGAGGTCAGGATTAATATAACGATAGCTAGATTTAGGATCAATCAAAATAGAAACACGTCGATCACAAAGCTTACCTTCCATCTCAATGATTGATGCCTAATGACCGGCTTGCCTGTTGTTCACAGCTGCATAGCTTCGAGGAATGTTATTACCAACATCACCAACTATATGTGCCTCCTGAGCACTATAGATATGGGGTCTACCACCACTCCAATACTGCAGAAAATCCTTCTTATGATGATCCTTACCACATATCCAACACTTCAATGGTTCTCTACCACCGCCTCTAGCCTGTTTCTCTCCATGTCATTTCTTAGTTGTATTGAATCTCTTGTAACAAACTACATTCTCTCTCTTGCTTGCATCTTGAGGTCTTCCTTGCTTTGGTGGCAATTTTCCTTTAGATTTCTCATTTCCTTTGAAGTAAGGCTTCGACTCAACTTTACGCTTTGATTTCTAATAACAATGCTTCAAATTTTGGATGGCCTCCTCCAACGATCTAGGCTCATCAAGCTCAATCCAGTCTCTGTATGCTATTGGCAGTCCACTGATAAATCTCTAAACCTTGGCCTTCTCCTCCTTAAGGTAAGGCACATATCTCAACAACTCTAAAAAATTGCTAGTATACTCCTCGTCTGTCATGGAACCCATTCACAACTCATTAAAATCCTTAGCTTTGTCATCATAGTACCTTTCCAACAAGTAATTATTCTCGATGAGCCTTTCAAATGCATGCCAAGTCAAATCATCTACATCAATACCTTTAACATTCCTCACATCATCCCACCAAATATATGCTTTACCTTTGAGACTAAAAAGGGTTATCCTTGCTTTCATGTTTTTTGAGTAATCATGCAATCTAAATAATTTCCTTGTACCAAGTAACCATCGCTCTGGATCCCACAATTTCTTCATCTCTCCATCAAATGTAGGTGACTTCACTTTCTTGAACTCATTTGACAAGTATCTACTATCACTCCTCCTATAAGGGTGATAACAATGAAGATCATGATGCCTATCAGAACTAGAACTAGAATAATAGTTGTATCTAGCATGTTGGGCATGGAGCCTAATTTTCTTCTTTATTCAGAGGTATCACCACATTGGACCCCAGTTTGTAATGTGATGGTAACGTCATGCGTAAAATGTATGATGCCAGGGGGGTCCAGGGGGAAACATCAATTATTTGGAGCCCCCCCCCCCTAAGGGGTTTGAGGGCAGTGCCCAAGAAGCTAAAAATAGATGTAAAATTTCCTTGTAAAATGTTGTAATTTCGTAGTCAATCTAGGTCGTTCATTAGGTGGAGCTCTGGCGGTATAATTTATGTTTAATTTAGGGGTTTTTCCCTAGAAAGCAACCCCTCTCTATATATGAGGGAATTTTATTGCGTCTATGTATATCTGTATTCTGAGTGAGGAAGAGAGAGGATATTAAGAGCGAAGAGGGAATTACAGTGGATCTGCTATATGTTGTATCTCTTCATTTTGCTGGATAATATAAAAGGAAGGACTGGTTGTTTCTCAATGGACGTAGCCCAAACTGGGTGAACCATGAATATCTATGTCTTTCTTGTTTTATGCATTTTCTGTGTTTATATTTCTACAACATTTTATGTGTTCCATTGCTCTGTAATATATAATTTTCTAACACAACACATCTCCTATCTAGTGTGTCCAACAACTTGCCATCCCTGGTCGTGTCAGATCTATCTGATCCATGACCACCATAATACCTGTGTCTATCTAATACCATATTCCCCACTATTTATGTTCTCTTTGCCATGGTTGATCGAAAGTGGCCGATGCCACTACAATTCTGACAAACTCTGAAGTAGTATTGCATTCACCTCTGCTTGTCTCTCTTATGCATGCATGATTTTATCATTGTCTGCTTTGCAACTCCTTATTTCTTCCCACAAGATTCTCAATGTGTCTTCCAAATCAGAGGAATTCCCAACACCGCACTGCTCATCTTATGCATATGGAGATAAAATGTAGTCTACGACCTTGCTAGCCATTTGATCTCTTTCCTGCAAGGCATACTGTGTCAGGTAAACCAATACAATAAACCAAAGTACCTTAGCATAATTCGGGGAGGATACCTTGTATGAAATATCATCAAATCAACATGAAACATTTATAACATAATCATAATAGCATAGACATCTATCGAATAAATGCATAAACACATAAACATCCTTCTAGGTAGGGTCCAGTAATCAATACAAGGCCATATCAAAAATGCATGCTATGACCTTATGCATGAAAAAAACCATTATTCCATCATACATATTGCCACATGCAACCATCAACATGCATAAGCAATGCCTAATCAACTACATATACACATAACCACATGTAGTCAAGCATAAGCAATCAATTCTTGTAACCAACCTACAAGACTAATACATGCAACCAAACAACCAAGAATGCAACCTATCATACAAGGATGTAATCAAGCTAGATATAATCAAGTAACCAATCTAGTCTGAGGGACAAAATGGAATCGAGAGAACATCACATGTAGTCTTCCAACATCATCAACAAAACCCTCAGGAGACAAGTCAACCACCCATACAGCTTGTCCCTTAGTCCCACTATTGTTATGGATATCTTAGGCCATAGTTGTTATCATGCTATGGGCAAGGGAGTGACCAACAACCTAAAGTCACTCTCACAAGCTTTCCTACCACCGACTTTGGACCAAAATTTCCAGTTCTGTTCCAACAACCTTGATATTTGAGCCACTTTTCTAGCCCAGAATCCCGACCTCTGCCCAAAATTTTATAAAACCTTCAGAATTAATTAAAGACATGATAAAAACATTGACCAATCAAAATTGACCTTAGGACTAGGCTTGAGCATCCCCAACCGGGACTGAAATTCTATCAAACACTTGGCATCAATGCAACCCATAGTTCTAGGATACAAAATAGAGCATAAATGACTGAAAAGAACCTTATGAAACATAAACAAAAGGATCATATCCTTCTCCAATTAACTACTACCTCATCAATTAGTTCTTGCATGCATCCATTTAATAGTTACAATTAAATACATGAAATAGCCATGACATGAACCAAACATTTAACCATACTTATAACCAGCATAAAACCATGTAAAGATCAGAGATAACACAACCATTCAATCCACATATAAATTAGTGAAAAGGTAAGAGAACTTAGCTTTTATTAATGATATGAAAATCCGACCAGGTTTGGGACTTCCACATACCACCTGACCATGGACATGGCTAAACCAAATATCTCTTTCAACTAGTCACCCGCGTACCATATTCCAATTGTGAATGTGGGATCTCATAGAAGAAGAAATCCAAGAACAACCAAGGTAATCCAAAGGTTAAACCGCCTCCACCCTCATCAAACCATGAGCACACCAAAACCAGTGCTCCGATCACAACTGAACAGAACTTGTAATTCCATTTGGAATCCATCACTATCCTTGAGGAACTTTTCATCTCCTTCTCTCTCAGGATTTACTGCAATCCAAAACGGAATCTCTAGGTCCTAAATTGAGACCTTTACCGTGTATCCCACCAAAACCAGCAAGGGATTCCTAGGCCTTTAGGAATGGAACTTGAGACCACCTTTGCTTTGGATTTTGAAATCCATTTGGAAAACCAAAGCTCAGAAACCAAAATAAACATCCCAACACCATGGCATATGGAAAAACGAAAGGTTAGGCTAAAATCTACTATCATAACCCGACAAAACCATGCCATCGACAACAAGAGAACCATACACCAAAATGCAAAGCCATGCATGTCCAAACTAGCTAAGAAATCACACATGCAAAAGGTTACCTGCAAGTATTCTTCTTGAAGCTACTTGATCCTACTTTCCTTCCTTGATCCTTTCTTTCTTTTCCTTTCCTTGCTCCAAACTAGAGTGCTCTAATAAAAATCTAAGTGACCAAGAGTGAGATAGAGACAATAATGAGAGGGCTCCAAACTTGAACTAACAAAAGCCATGAATTGATCCTTAGAAGACTTTTAAGCATGAGGCCTCTAATTTCTGCATTTTCCATTATTTTCCTTCAATTTCCTCCTCACATGCAACCTATGAATTTTAACCTTACTTTTCTCCTAATTTCCTTTATTTTCATAAATAAATGTGCCAAAATGCCTTTTTTCCTTTTAATTCCTTTGCCTTAGGCTTTGCACATTTTCCTTAGCCAAAACGCACATCTAGTGATGCCCACTAGGATATATTCGCCCAACATTTAGCCTGGAATAAGTGTCCCTTAACTGTGGTCTTATTTTTCCTTTATTAAACTTTATTACATGAACTTTTCACCAGGGATGTTATAATGTTGTAGACATATTGTTTGAATTCACTACAAAATTAAAATTAAATTTGAATTGAATTGTTCCAACAAGAATTCTCACAATTATTTTGATTATTTCTGATTTGATTTCTTTTTAAAATGCATGACTAGGAGAGGTAAGGGTCTGAAGCCCAAGAAGGGAAGAGGAAATATTGATAAGTCGGAATTTTTTCCTCACGATGAGCCTTCTATTGAAAGTGAAAATTCCAAGTAGACACATACCAATCATGTCGATACCTTTTGCCTAAACTTTGGAAACAATAGTGTAGGAATATCATAGCCAATAGAAGGGTAGAAGAAGATTGTTCGGATAGAGAAGTTAAATCACAGTCTGCAAGATGTGGTCTATTTGGGGGAGGAAAGATGGCAGATAATGAATAAGTGCATGGTAAAAGGATGGGTGAGAACCAATGACTAGAAGAACAATCCAATTTTAGGTTTCCGATTGTGGACCCAAATGCAACTGTTCAAATGAAAAATATTCCACCTTCAATTCTTCCACACTTTCATGGTAAGGTGCATGAAGATCCTGACTCTTTTATTTTTGAGTTCGATATACTTTGTAGAAGTTATGACTATTCTTTAAATGCCTAGAAGCTAAAGATTTTCCCTACAACCCTTAAGGACTCAGCATTATGATGGTTCATGGGGTTGGGAGGAAACACTATTAATTATTGGGAGGAAATGAATAGGGTTTTCTTGACTAAATATCATAAATATTGCAATACAAGAGAAATGAAGGATGAAATATTTACCATTTCATAGGATGATGATGAAACTATGGAGGATTATTTAGAGATATTTTTATATATCCTTCAAAGGTCAAAGCATAAGTTTTATATGGCCACTGTTAGAACCTTGTAAGTACATCGGATCTTTGATGATTCTAGGAATATTTTTAACCTGTTAGGGAAATGGGACATTGATTAGAATTCTTTTGATCATATTTGTGACTTGTACAAGAATTTTCATGAGATCAATCCAGCTCTAGTAAGGGAAACATAAGCAATTCTAGGAACAACAGATTTGGATCTACAAACACTATGATTATTGGTTTGGAAAATAAAATGAAAAATATGAAAACTAAAATTATGAATAATGTTAGTAAACAGATAGATTCTCTAAAATTTTAGCAGAAATTAGTAGAAGAACAAGAAACATTATCCATTTATTGTCCAAAATGTAGAAAAAAGCATATTTTATGTGAGCGGCCTCTAGATGTCAAAGGTGCTAATAGTTGTGTAATATGTGCAGGTAAGCATCCTACCGAGGAATTCCCATCCATACCAAGATTAAAGGAAACATTTGATGGAAAGAATTTAGTACCTAAGCCAATGCATGCTATGGGGGCATAGAATTCATGGCCACAGGTAAGTATAGGTATGATTTATGAACATGCACCATATTTTCCTAGTTATAGTGCACCACAATATTCTTTTCAAAACATGAATTATCCTCATTCTTGGAACCATGGATATCATTCTCAGTATGGGCAGTCTCCTCCCCCCCTTTGGAAACAAGGATGGAGGGGACCACCACACTCTCATTATTCTTACCCCATGCCTACACAGTCATATCCTACATCGTATGCACCTTACCCTATGACACAACCTACACTATCAATGACTTTGCCTCAACAGACACAACCCATGACACCACCAATGCCATTACCACCACCATTTTGGCCACCTCAGTTGTAAGTGCATCCTGTACTAAACCCAAACTATAAAGTGGTATAAATGATTCATTCCATTGGATTGCTCCCATTCCCTATTTATCATACCATGCCAATTAGGTCCAATTATCTCCAATTGAGATCAGGAAGGGTGATAAATTCATAAAAAAAACAGAAGCAAAAACAACCGACATAATCATTGAGGAGAAAACCGAGGATCAAACTCCTAATCTATCAATTAATGATGTTGTCCCTCTGCCTCTTCGCATACACTCAGAATCCTTACCTTCTTCTTTGAACCAACCCCTATTTCCAGAGAGGTTGGTTGTGAAGAAGGTTGACCCCACCCTTGAGAATGACCTGGCTTTAGATTTGAAGAATATTTGTATAAATATTCCTCCACTGTAGGATACACAAGAGATTCCTATTTGTACCAAAATTTTGAGGGAATTTTGTCTTAAAAAGCCAAGAAGGAAGAGAGTTAAGCCCCGCACTATCTAGTTTGTTGGAAGAGCAACTAAGTTGATGACATGATGTATTCAAGTTGGAAGATATATTGATCCTGGAAACCTAGTTTCCTTTGTTCATATAGGTGGCACCCTTGTTCCCCATGTGTTAATATATCTTTGAAAAACTATTAATGTCATGAATAAAAAAATCATGGATTAACTTCTGTTGACTCATATCCGCCCTACCCTCACTATGCTTGAACTTGCTGATAGATCTAAAACCAAGCTACAGGGTGTGCTAGATGATTTGGTTGTCTCACTTGATTCATGGGATAACCCCACAGATTTCATTACTTTAAAACCAAAGAATTCTATTATGGGACACCCTTTGATCTTGGGATGACCATGACTTGCTACAGCAGATGCCTATATAGGTTGTCGCTCTAGTGACATGTATATATCCCATGGGTATGGTAGGAAGAATATTGCCTTATACCCACTTGATAGATCTTGGTAGGTGTATCTTTCACTACCATTCGCGTATCACAGTTTCCATTCCCCCTTTTCTCTTTATATAGTAAAGGTAATCTTTTCGAATGTTAGTTGTCGCACAATGTGTATAAGCTTGTTTTGGTGGTTTCAAGGGGTTATATTTATGTAAATGAGTTAATATAACCATGTAAACATTTTTTGCACTCATCCCCAAAGTTTTAAGCACTGTCGTACAAGTGTCATCACAGTCATCACAAAGTGTATCTTTAGTGTCGCACTTGTTGTAAGTCATCCCAATTTTGTTGCATTGAGGAAAGTATGTTCTTCATGTGTTCTAAGTGTTCATTGTTGTGTCTTCAAGTGAAATAAGTGTGTGATCATGTTAAATTATTTCATTTATTCAACTTCCTCTCACTGATCCAACACTTATTCAAAATTGGAAAAAATTCCCGACTATGCCACTCAAGCTCATCCAACCCTCCTAAACTACACACTGCACATTATCAGTCCTAAAGTAGCAACCTTGTCTCTTAGAACTACACAATGCACAATCTCTACGTCCACACTTGAAGCCTAATTGCCGACATGTTTTCATGCATGGATATTTGTGAATATCTATAAGATTGTTTGTGAATATTTATGATTCATGTATTCATTCACCTATACTAAAGTAGTTGAACTATTTTTGTTATCTTAGTGCTTATCTAAATGAATATGTGTTGTAATGGTTGTAATAATATTGCATCTATGTGGACTATTTTTCTTGATGTTTGGTGGTTATATTTTTTCTTGTGTGAATCTATACTAGGGTGGTACTATTACCTCTCTCTTAGAAGCTCACCTTTCCTCCATCTGTAGTAGAAGAACCTGGATATGCCTACAACCGAATATTCACATGCACACTTACTTTATTTTTTCAAAGGAACATTTACACTTCTCTCTCTTTTTGACAGTTAAAGCCAAGGCAAATCTATAATAAAATATCACAATTGGACCAATACTCTGGATGGGGCTCCTATTCCAAACAATGTGAGGTCTAATTTGGACTTCACATTGGGGAGACCCCCTTGGTTGACGGATTTTTAGTGCTATCAATAAAACACAATAACAAACTTGTCTAAATAAGGATGTAATACACTATTCATCAAGCACATAAAAGTATATTGAAGCATTAGCCAAACCAAATGGAATTACAACAAACTCATAATGCCTATATATGGTCCTGAAAGGAGTCTTGTAGATGTCTTGTTCTTTGATGTGTACCTGATGGTATATATATCTCAAGTCAATCTTCAGGAAAAATAATACTCCATTCAACTGGTCAAATAAGTCATCAATCCTTGGCAATAGATACCTGTTCTTAATGGTCACCTTTTTCAACTACCTGTAATCGATGCAGAACTTGAGAGTACCATCCTTCTTCTTCATAAACCAAACTAGTGCACCCCAAAGCGATACACTTGGTATAATTTATCCCTTTTCATTCATTTCCTTCAATTGAAACTTCATTTCTACTAACTCCAGTGTTCTCATCCTATATGGTGTCATTGATGTTGGTGTTTCCCCCAGTACCAAGTCAATAGAAAATTCAACTTCCCTGTGAGGCATAAAATCTGAAATATATGCGGGAAATACATCCTGAAACTGTTGTAAAAATGGGTTCCTAATCCATAGCTCCACATCCCCAAAATCCTTACATTTATCACTAGAAAAATTCACTGCAAATAACACACACCCTTTTCTGTAGTTGTGCTTTTCTTGTATAGTTGTCACCATTCTACCTGATGTTTCCTTCTTCTTACCCTGCAAGATTCTTTGTTCTCCATTGTCATCCAAGCATTCAATGGAATTCTCGTAACAATCCACCTTGTCCTATGAAGATATAGTCAGCACATACCCAACAATATACTACATGATCCCAATGGAAGCACATTCAAATGCGGTGATGCAAGCATACCATTAAACTCAAATGCACAAGCTCTTACCCAATGGTGAACTCTTTTCTTTGTACATGAATCCAATTACACTAACCACAATTATTCAAGCACTTATTTATTCAAACCACACTTATCCACCAAGACAAGATTAACATAAATATAATTAAATCCAAGGTTAATAAAAATAGAAACAACTTGATCACAAAGCTTATCTTTCATCTCGATAATAAATCTCTGGTGATTCGCCTGCCTATTATCCAATGATGCATAGATCCGTGGAATTCACTGCCAAAATCCCCATTTGTTTCATTTACTATGCATTGTAGATATGAGGTCTACCACCCTGATTATATGGAAAATATCTCTTAATATGTTCCTTACCACATGTTCAACACTATAGTTGTCTCTTACCATCACATTTTGTTTTGTTGTTCTCTAGGCTAAGGTCCATTAAACTTCTTGTAAGACGAAACAAATTTTTTCTCAAAGGCACCCTAAGGTATTTTTCTTTTTAACTTCCCTTTACCTTTAGTATTTTATTTCCCTTTCAAACCTTGCTGTTGGGAAAGGGTCCCCTAAGGTCAAATTTGGGGCAAAAGCCCAAGTTTTTGTTTGTAACGTGTAAAGTCTCCACAAGTTGTGGTCGCGAAGCGTGTAGATGTAAAGTGTCATAAAGGAATTTTCCCTTCTTTTATGTAAGTTGTGTCAGCTTTTATAGACCTACCCATGGTCCACGGACTATGGGATTGTATAAAAAGAAGAGTCTTAGAGAGTCTAAGGCATTGAAGTGAAGTGAAGTTCATAGTTGATGTAATGGGTCATTAGAAAGTGACAAGCGAAGAGTCTTAGAGTAGAAGAGAGGCTCTCCAACTGTGTGCATAGAGGCATAGATTAGAGTCTGCATCTGAGTGCGTGGACCCCTGCAGCTGAGTGCACAAGGTGGTTTGAGTCTGTAAGAAAATATTAAGTATCAATAAAGAGACTATTATGGAAATATCTGTGTTTGATCTATTTACTGCTGCTATGAATGAATGCATTTATGTTATGATGAATAATGGCTTCATGATTTAATGTTGTTTTATGATGTGCAAATATGTATGTTTTAAATTTTTATACAAACTCAAGTAATAATATCTGTTTACACAAAGAATATATTAATGCATGCTAAAAATATCAGACACTTAAGCTTATCTGGGTAAATACAGACTTAGGAGTGATTATGGAGGCACGTAAGTGGTAGATTCACCTATTTAATGTCCGCAAAAGACATTCGTAGACCTTTGCAAAGGTCTAAAGGTGATTAAGAGAAGTATATCGATAAGCCCTAAAAGTCTTATTGATTTGCGTGAATGCAGAGTTAGGACATAAAAGGACATTACACTAATCTCTGGGTGTGTAAATGTGGTTCCAACATCCCCCATACTGCTTTGAGTGAGACATCAGTTCGCACTCCATAGATTGATTCCGAAAGGGCTAGTAGTGTAGGGTTTTGTTTGGATACATTAATGTTGAACCTGGGTTAGGACCCCATAAGAAAAAAAAAGGTTTCATTGCCGGGACTGGGATCTGCATAAAGAGATGTGTGATGTCGCATCACTGGAATCCAACTAAGAAGGAAATTGAAGATTGGTTGGATAGAAAGATCCACGAATTCATGGCCCAAGAAAATAGAAATATGCGATTGATGAAAAACAATGGTTGGATAGGTATCTATGCATAGAGATACATGAAAATTTGTTTTGTTCCTTCCCGATTGAATTATACGAGTGGACCGCTAAATTGGCAGATGGGTAGGGAAGGTGGAGGCTTGACAGTTCCATTGTTTGGACCCCAGAGTTAGTGCAAAGATTGGAAGCCTCTGAAGATAAGATCGCACGTTTTGTTGATCATTGGTTTGATCATATCCTCGAAGGGTTTGTGATAGAATTCATGGTCAATACCTCGATCAGCTACAACGAAGAAGAGCGACACTTATTCAAAGGACCATAGGGTAAGTAGTTAAGTTCTTTGAATACTTGGATTAAAATGCTCTTGTGTCAAAAGTGGGTTATGGAATTTCCTTGATGTTTGGAGCTATGCGAAGAGTTATTAAAGAATACAAAGGGAACAATACTTGAATATAGCCCATTGATCGAGCCCCCTTTAAGTGATGATGAAGAAGATGCATAGGCTTTTCCATAGAGCGATGTCTAGTTAATAAGGTGAGGGTTCACGCAAATACCACATCCACCCACACCACCTCCATCTTCACCTCCACTACATACACCTTCACCCACACCACCACCACCTACACCACCATTCAATATGGTGAATTTAGTAAAATTTCTCATTTTCAAGGGCTTGGGGAATGAGGACCCAAACTAGTTTTAGTTCATTGCGAAGGTTGTGTGGGAAGCCTAGGGCATTATAGATGATTAAATGAAGAAAGAAAAATTGGTTGCTTCTTTGCAAAAGCACGCAGTAACATGGTAAATTAAGTATTGCACTGATAATTTGATGGTTATGTTGACAGACATTTAGACTACGTTGAATAAGGAATTCAGTAAGCCCAAGTCTGAAGTGTAGTAGATCGTTGGATTCAAGGAGATCATGATGAAGCCTGGTGAGACACCCTAGGAGCTAGATCAGAGATTGAAGTGCAAGATCCCTGAAGCTAACATGAATCGTATAGACGGATAGCACCACAAATGGATTGTGGCTTCGCTCTTGCCTCATCTAAGGGTTGCTTTATCACAGCAAAAGATTGGGACCCAGGCGGAGGCCCTGGAAATTAAGATGCGATTTCATGAGACACAAATTCAAGATGTTGCTTTAGGAGTTCAATAGATTCACATGGACTTGCAAAACCTTTGCCTAGAATTCCAAATTCTGAAGAAGGATAGAGCATCTTGTCCAGAGGTGCATGAAGAGGCTTGTTGTTTGAAATGTAAGAGTCAAGGGCATGATAAAGATCATTACTTTGTCTTCGCGAATTATGTTGTAAGAGGAGGGTCGATGGCTCTAAGGCTGAAAGCTCAAGCAGGGCCAAGTACAAGGCCCTTGTTGTGGTGTGCTATCTGTTAGGTAGCTAGAAAAGATGTAATAGATAATTTCCACTTGCTACATAAATTTGTATAGACACTGTAACAGCTCTTCTGCAACTTCTTCAAATTGGTAGGTCATGAGGAGCACAATTGTCGTAGTTACTGATTAATGATGGAGAGAACGCCTACGTATCAAATGTAGACTAAAACATAGCCTTCAGATCAAGGTGTTGGGGGAGCACGAGGAGGATATCAGCGTTGCAGATGAGGTTGAGGTGGAGGAGGACCTGTGAGAGGTAGGGTGCAAGTTATTTGCTAAAATTGTGGTGGTTGAGGACATTATGTGCGATAATGTATGAACCCAATGTGCATATCGTGCCGATACTATACTTAGTTTGACCACGTGACAAAATACTGCCCTGTATTAATAACTAAGATGCACGAAAAAGGGATGCAACCTCAACAGCCTACACAAAACTTGCAGATGATGAGGACCGAACCCGCGAAGAGGATCCCAATGTGAATATTGTGTTATGAAGTGGAATGGTGACTGGTGAAAAGAAGATAAGGGAAAGTGGCTTGAAGAAAGTGAATGGGTCCACAAAGCTCTAAAAAAGGAGGTTGGATTTGATTTGGAGCACGCGAAGGAAACCTTCATGGAAGCAAAGAAAAGCTTCGCTGAAGCTTCCACCTCAGGAAGTCAGGATAAGCAATTTGAAGAAATGGACCTATCCATGCTGACCACCCCTTTAGAGACCTAGATGAAGCTGATACGCAATAGCAAGGTCATAAAAGGATTACAGGAGTTGATCAATAAATGTGCTAGTAATGCTCTTGATGGATTTCCCATGGTCAGGAAAATTGGTAAGAATAAGGCAAGAGCATGGCGTGAGATGAGGCTCACCACACAAATAGAAAAGTATGAAATGGACCAAGCTATTCTAGATCTTGGGTCATATGCGAATGTTTTGCAAAAACAAACATGGGAGAGAATGGGGGGACCTACACTATAGTGGTCCCCTTTTCAATTGAGGATGGCGAATCAACAAAAGATTATCCCCATGGGAAGATTGCAGGGAGTGACAATTGATATTGGAGGCATGAGAACGTTGGAAAATTTCAAAGTAATAGAGATTGTCGATGACAGCAATCCCTACACACAATCCTTGGGATTGACTTGGCTATCGACATGAAAGTGGTGATCAACTTGAAGAAGCGGATGATGTAATTTGAGAGAAAATTGCTCTATGTAGTAGTACCATTGGACCTTGCTGAAGGACTGCGCTATACTGAACCAGCCTGCGATTACGCAAGTGACGATGATTTGGATCAGATTTATAAGATAACAGTGTGAGATCAATATTGGGTGAATCCGACGACTGATGGACGTATAGCATGGGACCGAGATAGCTCTTGCACATCACATTCAGGTGAAGAATTGGAACACTGGCATAATTGATTGCATGAAGTGTCTACGCTATGATGTAACATGATGACCAAATCACTATGTTGTGTATCATCCGAGGTAAGAAGTTTGCCTTATTATGTTGGTTTAATTGATGTTGACAATTTTTTGGATGCATTTGAAAGGGAAGTGATAGAGAAGCATCGCTTCCAAGCCTTGGATTTGGCATTGTGCACTACACCTGCAAGATGGTGGGGTACTGATAAAGACAATTTCGATGGATGGCACAAATATAGAAGAATGATGAGGGTGTAGTTTGGTCGCCCAAAGGTGCGATTGACAAAGAAATATGATGGAAGGAGTGATCAATGTGACCACTTGGGAAAATGGACTAATGCTTATGGAGTAGAACCACAACTAGAGTGGGTGCATTTGTTCTGCCACACTTTAGACGTGATACCAATGAATTGGTACTTGGAGACAGAGCTCCGCCATGGCACGAACGAATGGGATATTTTGAGACATGGATTCTTGATGAAATTCAACTTTGAAGATGGACTCAAGTGCACTAGTGAAGCACTGCAGGAGGTCAAAGAATTGACCTTTATAATCTCGTAGGATACCTTGGATTTGATTTAACCAGATTGGACCACCCAGCTACGCCATGTGCTAGAATGCTACAATGTGATTGTTGAAGAAGAAGAGGAGGATCCAAGGAACATTTATATCCTAGAGATAGAAGGTCACTGCAAAGTCAAGGGGCTGCAAATACAGAATCCAAATATCACGTGCCATTGAAAACTCGACAGGTGACCATTGGGATAGAGGCGAAGCTGAAGTTTGAAAAGATAGGGGACTACTGGGATGATGCTATGGTGGATAAGGTCGTTGAGTTTCTCCATGAGTATTGCGATTTGTTCCTTACAAAGTTTTCAGACTTTAAAGGGATAATAGGTGATTTAGGGTTGATGAGGATAATGTTGAAACCAGATGCAAAGCGTGTGAAACAGAGGCCATATCGCCTCAATCCTAAGTACACAGAAAGGGTCCACTTAGAGTTGGACAAAATATTGGTAGCAGGTATCATTGAACCAATGGAGGAGTTCAATTAGGTAAGTCTGATGGTCATTCAGGAAAAGAAACAAAAGGATTAAATTGAGATATGTGTAGATCTCAGGAAACTGATTGATGCTTGCATGCATGATCCTTTTCCAGCTCTGTTCACCGATGAAGTGTCAGATAATGTAGGAGGACAAGAAGCATATGCATTCACTGATGGGTTCTCTGGGTACCATCAGATCAATATCGCACCAGAAGATAGGAGTAAGATGACCTTTGCGACCGAGTGGGGATGCTTCTAGTATACAGTATTTCCTTTTGGACTAAAGAATGCACCAAAAATATTTTCGCGCATAGTCATTGTGACATTCAAAGAGTTCATTCACTAGTTTTTGGAGGTATACTTTGACAATTGGACAATGTTTGGGCTAGTAAAATGCCATGTAGCTAGTTTGTGCTTGATGTTGGATACATGTTGGAGGTATCAGATCGTGCTAAACTTAAAGAAGTGTCTATTTTGTGTCTTTTTTGGATCTTTTTGGGTCATGTAGTATGAAAACATGGATTAATGGTGCATCCAGCTAAGATCATGGTTATAATCAATTTGGAGGTGCCAAGAAGTGTTAAATAGTTGTGGCAATGCTAGGGCATACTAGTTATTACCGAAAGTTCATCAAGAATTATGCCCAGATTACTGCACCGATGGAAAAATTGTTGAAGAAGGATGCTACATTCTGTTGGAATGAAGAATGTCAGCATAGCCTGGATGTGTTAAAGGAGAAGATGTTCACCGCGCTGATCTTAGTCTTCTTGGATTGGAAGAAGGAATTTCATGTGCATGTGGATGCGTCATGTATTGTGCTGGGAGTCGTACTGACACAGGCTGGTGAGGGAAAGTTGGATCACCCTATCACATTTCCAAGTAGGAAGTTATCTAAGGCTGAGAAGAATTATTCGATGATAGAATGCGAAGGTTTGGCTATGGTGTATGCACTCCATAAGTTCAAACACTACTTGCTAGGCGGACACTTGAAGATGTATACAGACCATTCTGCATTAAAGCACTTGGTCAACAAGCCTATGTTGGGGGGGGGGGGAATATGCAGATGGTTGTTGTTGTTTTAGGAATATGGTTTCGAAGTCATGGTTGTTGTTGTTTCAAGAATATGGTTTCGAAGTCATTGTGAAGCCAAGGCGATGGAATACAAGACTCGATCGTCTGTCGTGCATTGAAATAGGGGAGGAGCCTACCAATTTAGTGCACGGGATCGTTGACACGTAGCTCTTTGCAGTGTGCATAGTAGATAATCATTTTGCAAACATCATACACTTTCTGACTACAGGAATCGCTCGAGAAGGATACACTAGCCAACAAAAGAAGGAATTGGTGGTGCGCATGGCAAATGTTTCCCTTATTATAGGTCACTTGTATAAGATGGAAGCGGATGAGATATTGTGACGTTATGTTCCTGAGTTTGAACGAAGCAACATCCTAGCTGAAGCTCATGGAGGGGCTGTGAGAGGACATTATGCAGGAAAAGCAAGAGCACAGAAGATTTTATGCGTCGGGTTGTGGTGGCCGACACTGCATAAGGATTCCAAAGCTTATTGTAGGGCATTCGATGCAGGTCAGAGGATGGGCAGGCCATCGAGGAGGGATGAGAAATGTTTGAACCCACAAGTGTCATTGCATCCCTTTGAAAAATGGGCAATTGATTTTGTAGGACCGATTCAACCTCCAGGAAAGAAGACCAGTGCGCGGTAAATCATCACCGCAACTGAGTTTTAGACCCGATGGGTAGAGGCGTAGCCTGTAAAGGATTGTATAGGGGAAAAAATAATGAATTCCCTATTTGAAGATGTGATAACTAGGTTTGGGTGCCCGAAGATTTTGAGGAGTGATTGCGGTACACACTTCCTTAACGAAACGATCAGCGCGTTGACGAAAGAGTTCCAAGTTTATAATCAGAAGAGCACGTTGTATCACCCCCAGGCTAATGGAACAGTGGAAGCATTTAATAAGATATTGGATAATGTGCTAACAAAGGTTTGCAATGCATAGAGGAATGATTTGGGCACGTGCATACGAGCAATTTTATGGGCTTATAAATATACTTGTAAGAAGCTAACTAGACATATACCTTTTCGACTGGTCTATGGTGTAGAATTTGTGATTCCCATGGAGTACATCATGCCTAGTCTATGGATAGCGGTGGCATTCACGGGAATAGCGAACCATGGAGCATTAGAAGAAAGGCTTTCATAGCTGACAGAGCTGAAGGAAGATAGATTCTTAGCTGGATTCCATCAACAAGTTCAGAAGGAGCACAAAAAGGCATGGCACGATCGACACATCAAATTATGCACCTTTAAGGTAAACAATTTAGTTTTATTATATGACATCAAATTGATAAATTTCCAGGAAAATTTTAGATGCATTAGCTGGGGCCATATGTGATCAAGGAGATTATCAATAGTGGAGTAGTTCAAATTGTGAAATTGAATGGAGATCCACTTCTCGGAAAGGAAAATGGCAGCTGATTGAAGTCATACATGGGGATCCGGCGAGATGACTATATGATAGTAGCATAGTCTTAGCTCCAAGCAACTGCAAGGAAGCTCAAGACTATAAACTACACTCCCCGGGTTGTAGAATTGCACATGGGGGATTGTGTGGAATGTAAGAGTATCACAACATCAGTAGAAGCATGAAGATAGTTGCACTATAGGATGAGAGACTCTGTAGCATAGCCAGAAAGTGACCATTACTGTCATTTTTCATGATTTGACAGTCAGAAAATGGTTAAGAGGAGTGGGGGGGTGACATTTAAGGTTGAATTTAAGAGTGAGATCTTTGAAAATTTGTCGCCAATCTAGCATTTATGAGCAAATTTTGTGGGGAATGGTTGAATTTTAATCTGAATTTTCCTATAAATTACAGATGGTTGTCTAATGAGAGACACTTTTCATTCTCAGCATTTATGTGTCTTGTTGTCTGGTGTGCATGAAATGTGTGTTCTTTAAGGACTTGGTGGCTAGTTCTGTGTTTGAAAGGTTACATAAGGAAACCCAGCAGCTCATTAACAACTTCATGTCTGCACTCGTGGAAACTGCAAGTGCTGGAAGCTATATTGCCTCTGAGGGAGCTTCCCTTTAGGTTGTAAGTATGGAGGTTCCCGCAGTAGTTCCGAAGTCGCCGAGGTTGCCTAGGCTTAAGACTATCCCGACAAGTGAGTTCCCCAAGCTGAAGAAATATAAACAGAAGAATATGTTGTAGGTGTGTGAGTAACCAAGGATACATCAGATAAAATAACAGACAACCGCATAAGAGAAAGGCAAAGTAGTAGATCTAGAGGCCAACGAGGGTGTAGAGGACATTGATATTGACAGGGTAGATCCTATTTCAAAGCTTCCAGAATACATCCCTCCACACCAGGGCAAGGTGAAGGTCCCAAAGGACACATATGATGGAAATTTTCTCCTTCATACACCCTTGATTCTTGAACATATCATGTTTGAAGGTTTGCGCTTGGCTCACATCCCACATCTAAAGCTTGAATATTGGGACTTGGGGGACACTGAGTGGTTCTCGCACCTAGCTACGGATACCGTCATGAAGTGAGTATTCTACAAGGAGTCTAGTGTCACCATGCTGGTGCCAGTGAATTGGATTCATGGGGTGGAAAAGGTAGGATTTTTGAATCTTCTATGGGTGCCACATTACCACCGTGCTCCCATAAATTTAAATGTTATAAAATAGATGTTGTGCCTAGTGCATGACGGGGGCCTTTGGTTGGGAGAGTCGACCCCTATAACTGACATGTTGATCCATAGGATCACCTTACTACCACATTTAGGGCTGAATCTGGCCAAGGCATTTGGCGAAGAGACGAGCGAGCGCAATCTTGCTGAAAGGATGAAGGACAAGTTTAAGCTTGTCAAGGAGCCACACGGGTATTCAATTTTGAGCATTACGGACCCTGCTATGAAGGTGGCCACATAGATCTTGGTTGATAAGGTAATGAGGAAGTGTCACATAAACAAGGTGTTGCACCGATGGTTTCACTAGTGGGTTAGTGCACAGAGGGCATACAGTTCAACTGAGCACGCTACCTGTGTAGCGAGTTCCTTTCGAATCGCAGGACCACAACAAGACGTTTCACTACTCATGGTTCTTACTTTCGATTGTGCTGGTCGTGGGGGAGTTGCCAGAGGATAGCCAATTTCTTCTGATTGTTCCAGATTGCCAGACGCAATGAAGTTTGCTTTGCTATGGGCCACAAAGGACGTTGAGCGGGTCCAGGAAAGGAAGGTGTTTTGGGTATTGATGGAGATGAGCATGACTATGGCCATCAACCGAAAGCCATGGTTGTCACCAACCGTCTTCGAACATTTGTCTAGGTATGTAAAGTTGAAAGCAGACTTCCACTCTATCTCCATCCAAGTGTGAAATGACCCAGAACATAAGTGGTATGATTTACCATACCTCATGATGAATGATGCCATTGCAGCGGTCCTCGAGCATTTGCTAGCTGATTGGTGAAAAACATCCGATTTTTCCATTGGGTCTAGTAAGTCTGCTAAAAAGAAGAAAAAGGAAGCAGCTAGGTTGAAGGTTTAGCAGTTGGTTGAAAAGTAGAAGAAGGAGACTGAGGACAAGGCCTGAGTAGAAGTGAGCATGCCACGAAGGAACAGGATCAAGAGCGCAACTCTGGCAAAAGTCATAGATCTTCTTCAACACAGACATAGGAAGAGGAGCAATGAGAGTATGGTGGTGTAGATTTGGAAGGTGCTCCCTTCCAGGTAACGTGGAATAGGGAGTAGGAGAAGGAAGGGCTGCACAAAAAGACCAAGGCCACTAAGTCATCACTAGACCCAATCACCTTGACATATGGTGACTTGGATGACATTGGGGACAAGGTAAGGGACACGACAGCGCAACTGCTATAGCAATTTGAGGAACAATAGAGGTAGGCATTAAGTGTCATTCAGATGGTTCTGCACGAGCTGCATACCCAAACAACCAGACTGCAAACAGGTGTAGGACAGAGTAGTGCGACATCAACTAGTTTGGCGTCGGGGACCACTCAAGCCGCAAAGTTGGTCTGATCCTTGGATCTTCGGGCAGTCGCACTGCCAGATTGAGCTTTGAGCATGGAGGCAGAAGCTGACAAGGCTACTATCAACGTTTTGAGGAATGTTGGCCTCAACTTGGTCGTGCTCCCTAGTGAATTCCTTCACACCCAACAAGCAAGTGTGATTGAAGAGCTTGAGGCCTGAGTGTAGCATGCACTAAGCATGATCAGTGAGCAAAAAATCAACAAGGAATAGATATTTGATGAGAAGACAGTCGTGCTAGAAGCCTGTAAGAAGGTTTAGAAGAAGAATGAGCACACCGTAGTAGTAGTAGCCCGAAGCATGCAAAACCATTATGGAATTTTATATCCCAAAAGAAGCATCGGTGCAAGCCAAGATTTAGAAGTTGATTGTAGGTGTGTGTGACATGAAGACTAAGATGGACAAGGTTTGGTTTGAGCTCAACCTAAAAATCACAGAGCTTGAGTTGAATACAAAGCCTTCAACTCCACCAAAGGTCAAAGAGCAGTGTGAAGCTGTTGTGAGGGATGGAGTCACTGCAGTAGATGTCACAGTGGCAGAATGCACTGCACTCTTTGAGCAGTCTATGGAGTTAATCAAGAGTCTGCAGGAAGATCCTAACATGAGAGGTTGAACACAAAGGCCTGGCAACTGCAGCAACAATATGATGACACAAAGGCAATAGCGTGCACAGTCATTGTCATGCAGATATTGGCAAAGTTGCAGGAGGCAAAGCAACTGCAAGAGTAGGTGGAAGCAGCACAGTAGAAAGAGGTAGTCCTCATGGCCATATTGGGGCCTTGGTTGGATGAGGCCTATGTGATCTCTGCCATCATTGGGGAGATGTTGGCCAGGGTGAAAAAAATGCATCAAAAGATACAGGAAGATAGTACAACACCAACAACTGAGTAGCTAGTGGAGTAGGTCAAGCAGGTAGCTACACAGTTCACAACTCAAGTTTCAGTAGCGCAAGTGGAGTTCATAGGTCTTCACAGTAATATCTCTCCACGAATGGAGTGACTCGGGGGTGAGTCACGATATTTTTGTTGGGGGCCTATTGGGACAAGGTCCCCTTAGGTCAATTTTGGGGCAAAAGCCCAAGTTTTTGCATGTAAAGTGTAAAGTCTCCGCATGTTGTGGTCACAAAGAACATAGACGTAAAGTGTCATAAAGGGATTTTACCTTCTTTTATATAAGTTGTGTCAGCTTGTATATACCTACCCATAGTCATAGGCCATGGGATTGTATAAAAAGGAGAGTCTTAGAGGGCCTAAGGCAGTGAAGTGAAATGAAGTTCATAGTTGATGTAATGGGTTATTAGAAAGTGATGAGTGAAGAGTCTTAGAGTAGAAGAGAGGCTCTATAGCTGTGTGTGCAAAGGCCTAGAGTAGAGTCCGTAGCTAAGTGCATGAACCCCTATAGCTGAGTGCGCAGGGTAGTTTGAGTTTGTAAGCAAATATGAAGTATGAATAAAGAGATTGTTCTGGAAATATATATGTTTGATATATTTACTTATGTTATGAATGAATGACTTTATGTTATGATTAATAATGGATTTATGATGTAATGTTGTATTGATGCGTAAATCTGTATGCCTTACATTGTTATACAAATGCAAGTAATAATATATGTTTAGGTGAAGAATATCTTAATGCATGCTAAAAATATTAGACACTTAAGTTGATTTGGGTAAATACAGACTTAGGGGTGATTACGAAGGCATGTAGTTGGTAGATTCACTTTTTTAAGGTTCGTGAAAGGCAGTTGTAGACCTTCACGAAGGTGTAAGGGTGATTAAGAGAAGTATATCGATAAGCCCTAAAAGGCTTATCAATCTGCACGAAGGTGGAGTTAGAGCATAAAACGACATTACACTAATGTCTAGGTGTGGAAACTTGGTTCCAGTACCCCCCATACTGCATCGGGCGAGACTTCAGTCGTCGCTCCGTGGATTGGTACCGAAAGGGCCAGTAGTGTAGAGATTTTTTTGGCTAACATAAAGCTAAACCTAGGTCAAGGCACCCTAAGCCAACACTTGTTGATATTATGTATTATGCTTTGATTTCTCACAAAAATGCTTCAACTTCCCAATCACTTCTTCAAGTGATTGAGGCTCATCATACTTAATCCAATATTTAAATATTAGTGGTCATCCACTGAGAAATCTCTAAGCATTGGCTTTATAATCCTTAAGATATGGTACATACCTCAACAAATCAAGGAACTTGGTCATATACTTCTCATTTGTCATTGATCCCATCTTTAGCTCATAGAATTCCTTGGATTTACTATCATAGTACATCCGTGAAAATTTTTCTTCTTGAAAATTCACTTGAATTCATGCCAACTCAACTATTTTGTCCTGGTGTCTCTAACCCACTTCACATCTTCCCACTAGATTTATGCTTTCGCTTTGAGGTTGAAGATAACTATTATAGCCTTCATGTTCTCCATGTAATCATGCAACACGAAGAACTTCTTCATCCCAAGTAACCATGCCTCTGCATCTTCTGGTTTCTTCAAATATCCATCAAAAGTAGGCGGCTAATATTTCTTGAACTCATCTAGAAAAGATCCCCTAACACTCCTCTTGTAAGGATGATAATGATGATGACCATGGTACCTGTCAGAACCAAAAATATAATATAACTTGTGTCCATCACCTCTCCTATCTGATGTGTCTAATAACTTGCCATCTTTGATCATGTCATCTCTATCTAACTTGTGCCCACCATGAGACCTACTGCCATATGCCCTGTTAGTCTTGTCCTCCTACCCATGACTGATCCTAAGAGGTCCCTATCTCTACAAATCAGACAAACTCTGAAGGATAACTGCATTGAACTCTGTTTGTTTCTCTTGTGCCTGAATTATTCTGTCATTATCTGCTTTGCAACTTCTTATTTCTACCTTCAAACTTCTCAATGTGTATGGTATGTTAGGAGAGTTCCCATCACCATGTTGCTCATATGATCTATATGGAGAGTCTTCTGAACCATATTCTACCATTTTTATAGTCATCTTTGATCTTCTTCCTGCATGTATACCATGTTAGCTAAACCAAAACACAAACCTAATCAACATACTTAATATATTTCAGGTGAGAATATCTAGTCTACAAGATCAACCCAATTAGCTCAATAAATGTATAAGGATAAGAATTTCAGTATATAGACATCATTTCAACCATTATCTAGTTACCATGCATAACTATACCATAACCATGACAATGCATGCATACATCCACCTAGAAAATAGTCATACACAACAAATTCATATTCGATCGACATGCATACACGAAAACACATCCCAAAAGCACCTTCCACTTTTATATGAAAACACAACTGCAACAATGACCATCACCATGCATACACAACAAACACATATACAACCTACATGAATGCATGCCAACCATATTCCGCCCATCTAGTCTAAGGGGTAAACCATGCTTTGATACCACTCTGTAACACCCTCATCCCACATTTACCCAAGCCAATCAGTCCACCGGGGTAAACATATGACAAAGAGATACTATAATATTATTTGATCCCCATGTATATTTAAGGAAGTGTAACTGACAAGACAAGACCAATCTGACATTCCTAAGGAGCTTCAGAACCTTCAGGATCCAACCAACCCCTCTAGGTGTCCAACCCTTAATCCAACTTGATATTTTGCTAAATAAGACCCCTAGTTGCTCTGATGACTACCCTTCCATGTGACTAGGACCTTCCAATCACTCACACAAAGAGCCATCAATGTAATTGCACCCTTTTTTAGGAAGTTTTGTGCTAGCAGCCCCATATTCTAGGCCACCTTTTCAAGGCTACGGCTCAGGCCTTTGCCCAAAACTTGAGGAAACTCTTAGAAATGACAAATAACAAGATGACAAGGCCTCTAATGTAAGACTTGAACAAGGACCTTATCTGACAAGGCCTAGCCATGATATAAATTCCTTCAAACACATCATGAACATGGAATCTACAGGTCATATAAAGACATCTGAGCATAGGGAATTCATACTTATCTAAGATTTTTCAAGAAGGTATAATTCCCTCTCACAATAGCTACATTATCATATATTAGGTCATGCATTCATTAACATTTCATTTACAAAACAAAACAAGATGAGAGACATAACTCAACCATGTCATAATCCATGTTTATAACCAATAGAATAACAATGATAGAACAACCATTATAACCTCGTAATAACAAACACATATACACATAATACACAAGAGGAAAAGAGCTCTTATTAACATATCTAAAATCCAACCAAGCAAGGGACTTCCACATACCACCCTACCATAGATTCGACTGAAATCAAATCTTTCATTCATCCAATCATCCTCATTCCATATTCCAAACATGAATGTGGGACTTACAAGAAAACAACCAGGGCTTCCTCAGGCTTTACCATAATCCAACAAGGGATTCCTAGGTCTAGTCTATCATCTATACAACTAGGCTTTATCATAGTCCCTCCAAGGGATTCATAGGCCCAAACAAGAAACATACATGTTTGGATGGGGTCCCCTGGGTTAGTTTGGGGTTAAGATAACCTAATTTTTGATACAGTTTTGTAAATAATGTAAAGTCTTTGTGATTTGTGGATGTAGAACATGTATGTGAATAGAAGCCAAAGGGTCTTAGCCCCTTGTTTTATGTAAAATTTTGAGTTGTTTTTGAGATTCACCCATGGTCCACGGACGATGGCATTGTATGAAAAAGCTATAAATAGTGAGTCTTAGAGAAGAGACAGGTAGACTTAGTTAGAGACATAGGAAGGAGCAAGGAGAAGCAAGTAAGAGAGAAGAAGCAAGGCTCTGTAGCTAAGTGCATAAAGGCCTAGGTAGAGTCTACAACTGAGTGCACGGACCCCTGCAAGTGAGTGAGCAGGGAAGTTTTAAGTCTGTAACCTTGAATTGAAGATCAATAAAGACAGTTTCTAAAGAATTTCTGAGTATTTTTGTTTATCTCTATTAATATTATATGTTGCTGATGAATGATTTGTTTATGAAATGTTGATTGAATGTTACAAAATTCTCTTGAATAAATCTTAATAATGTATGCAATTCATGTTTAAGTACTTTTGTGAAGACTCTCATGATTTCTCTTATGTTTACTAATGACTTAAGTAACTCTGCGCGAACACTAATTTAGAAATTCTCTTTGATGTGCGTAAGTAGGTGAATAGACTGTTAGAGGTCTGCAAGGACTGGTCATAGACCTTCACAAAGGTTTGAAGGCTATTTTAACAAAGTTTTAGCAATGTGACCTAAAGGTTTATTAATCTGTGTGAAGTCAAATCTGAGGCGTTGAAAGACATCACACTAATCTTTGGATGTAGAAACTTGGTTCTTGCATCCCCTCATACTGCTTTGGGTGAGATTGCAACCTACACTACATAGGTTGTTTCCGAAAGGGTGAGTAGTTTACGGTTTTGTTGGTTGGCATAGCTAACTTTGAACCTAAGTTAGGACCCCCTAAGCCAACAAATGGTTTTGTTTCTTGGACTGAGATCTTCTTGAAGGAAATGTGTGATGTCACATCGCTCGAATCAGACCAAAAAATAAATTGAAAAGTGGTTGAATCGAAAGATTCACGAGTTCGCGACGCAAGAAAATAGGAATCTACACTTGTCGAAGGAAGAGTGGTTGAACAGGTATCTGCATACAGAGATACACGAGATATTCTTATGCACTTTTCCCATTGAACTATATGAGTGGTTAGCTAAATTGACAGATAGTCAAGGAAGGTGGAAGCTCGATAGTCCTAAAGTTTGGACTCGAGAATTAGTGCGACGACTAGAAACCTCTGAAAATAAGATCATGCGGGTTGTTGATAATTGGCTCGATTGAATTCTAGGAGGATTTGTTATAGAATTTGCAGTTGATACCTCAGTCAGCTATAGCGAAGTGGAGCGACAATTTTTCAAAGGAAAGTAAGGTAAGTATTTAAGATCATTGAATACCTGGATTAAAATGTTGTTATGTGAAAAACAGGTGATGCCATTACCTTGATGTTTGGAGCTATGTGAAGTGGACAATTCTTTAGAAATCACGAAGGATCAGGATTAGAGTATAGTCCATTGATTGGACCTCCTCCAAGTGACGACGAAGGGGTGGGACAGAATCCACTGCGAAGCATTGTTCAACTAATCACTTAGGGGATTCCTCGAGAAAATCATCCTTCCACTCCACCTCCACTTCCACCTTCACCTCCACCGCATACACCTTCACCCACACCTCCATCTCCACCGCATACACCTTTGCCCGCACCTCCACCTCCACCACCACCATTCAACATCGCGAACATGATGAAGATGTTGATTTTCAAGGGCATAGGGAGTGAAGATACAAAGAAATTTTGGTTTGTTGTGAATGTTGTATGGAAAACGCAACAGATTACTGATGACAATATAAGGAAGGCACAATTAGTTACCATTCTGCAGGATTATGCACTAACCTGTTATATTAAGTAACGCTAGTAGAGACTAAGGCAGATTTAAATAAGGAGGTTAGTAAGCCTAAGTCTGACTCCCATTCAGCAATTGGATTCAAATAAATAATTATGAGGGTCGATGAGACACCTTGGGAATTAGATCAAAGGTTGAAGTGTCAAATTTGAGAAGCTAACATGAAGCTCATAGATATTCAACATCGCAAATGGTTTATAGCTTCACTTCTACCCCACCTGAGAATTGCTCTGTCACAACAGAAGATAGACACATAGGAAAAAGACTTGGAAATTGTGATGAGGTTGCATGCATCACCTATTCAAGATACAACCTTAGGGGTACAAAATATCCACTCAAAATTAGCAAGCTTACACCTGGAGTTACAGAGTTTAAAGAAAGAAAAGGAGACTAAACCATAAGTGTGTAGAAAGTCTTATGTTTGAAGTGCAAGAGCCAGGGGCATGATAAAGACAAATTCCCTTGTACACAAATTATATTACAGGAGGGGGGGGAATTCCCCTAAAGCCAGAAGCCCCAGTAGGGCTGAGTGTGGGGGATACACTATGGTGTGCTATTTTTCAGGTTACTAGACAACATGTGATAGATAATTTCCATTTACTTCAAAATTTCATCCAGACACCATAGCAGTTGTTCTGTAACTTCTGCAAATCTATGGGCCATGATGAGAACCACTATTGAAGCTATGAGATGATGATGGAAAGGATGCCTACATACAAAATGTAAGCAAAAACTTGGCCTTCAGATTAGGGCATTGAAGGAGCACACGGAAGTTATCAGGGTTGAGGACGATGCTACGGAGGAGGAGGACCTGGTAGAGGTCATGGTCATATTATCTGCTACAACTTTAGATAGCCATGGCACTACATGCAAGAGTACGAGAATACTATAGAAGAATTCCCGATGCTGATAGCTAAAATGCAAGAGAAGAAAACACAACCTCAGCAGCCTATGCAGAATCTACAGATGATGAGGTCTGAGCCCTGCAAAGAAGACCAAAGTGTTAACATTGTGCTAAGAAGTGGAATGATGACTAGTGTTGATAAGGGTAAATAGCCTGAAGAAGAAGGATGGATTTGTAAAGTGCCAGAGAAAGAAGTCAACATTGATCTAGAGTGTGCTAAGGAGAAATTTATGGAAGCCAAGAAGAGCTTCAATGAGGCCTCCACCTCATGGAGCCAAGACAAGACACAAGAAATCACCACACCTACAGAAGTTGATCCCTTTATACTCACTATGTTTTTGGAGACCTGCATGAAACTCTTATGCAATAGAAGTGCTATGGAAGGCCTGTATGACTTAATAAAAAAACGTGCCAGCAAAGAAAAGGTCCCTGATGGACACCAGGTGGTCAGAAAAATCGGCAAACATAAGGCACGAACAAAGAACAGGATGAGGCTCACCGCGCAGATAGGTGATTATGAGATGGATCAGGTCATTTTGGATGTGGGGTCCGATGAGAACATGTTACCAAATCAAACATGGGAAAGGATGGGAAGACCTATGCTACAGTGGTTTTTTATTCAACTTAGGATGGAAAACCAGAAGAAAATCATCCCCATGGGAAAGTTATATGGAGTTATAGTTGATATTGAAGGTGTAAGCGTGATAGCAGATTTTGAAGTTATAGAAATTGTCGATGACATATACCCTGCGCTCCTGGGAATTGACTGGGCGATTGATATGAATGGGGTAATTAATTTAAAGAATGTAGGTTATATCCCCATATAGAAATTTCTTGCATACGAATTCTAAAAAAACAGAAAATAAACAATGCGAGAGCATAACACATAAAACATATATACATAGAGATTTCCCCTGGATCCCAAAATCGGGACTACCAGCTTGATTTTTCATTATGTTCCTTTCAATGTTACAATACATATTTGTACATGTCGAAGCATCCAATACCATGGACCAAAAACCATCATCTCCAAAACCATGGACCGAAAACCATAGGTAGGTCTGCCCAACCTAATATATGGTCAAACCCCCCACTTCACAATTGGAACAATGAAGGGGGGGCTTAGCCCCCCCTTTAACCCCCCAGTTCACTACGTAGGCTAGTCGTGGAAAGAATATAACACAACCCAACATTCTCCCACTTGTTTTTTTCATTCCACAGGGGGCTACAAGAGAGCTTAGTCATTTATCCAGCCCTGCAATGCCCATTGTTTCTCCACACCATGAGAACTTCTCAAAGCTCATAGATTTTGTCAATGCATCTGCACTATTCTTCAAAGTGTCCACCTTTATGAGCAATACCTTTTTGTCATCTATCATATCCCTCACAAAGTGATATTGAACATCAATGTGCTTTTCCTTTGAATGATAAGCAGGGTTCTTTGCTAATAAAATTGTACTTTGGCTATCACAGTCTATCCTTATAGCTCCATATACTAACCCCATAATTGAACACAATCTCTGCAACCAAACTGCTTCCTTGCTTGCATGAGTGGCTACCATATATTTTGTCTTTGTATTTGATAGTGCCACTACAGATTGTTTCTTACTCATCCAACTGACTACACCTCCAAATAGGTTAAACACATACCCACTTGTAGATCTTCTTTGATCCCGATTTATAGCCTATGCTGCATCAACAAAGCCATGAATATCCAACACTTTGTCCAATCCTAGTCTTCCTTGGTAGCACAAACCATAATCAATAGTGCCTTGCAAATACCTGAAAACCCACTTCATTGCTGTCCAGTACTCCTTCCATGGTTTTGACATAAACCTGCTCAATACTCCCAGTACATGTGTAATGTCTGGTCTAGTACAGACCATCGCATACATCAAGCTATGGACTGTACTTGCATATGGAACATGGGACATGTCCTCTTCCTCTCCTTGTGTCATGGGGCATTGTTCAGCAGATAACTTTACACCTACAAGAATAGGAACCTTCACTAGCTTACTATCCTACATATTAAACCTCTATAATATTGTCTCGACATACTTCCTTTGGTTTAACCAAAGCTTCCTCTTTGTCTGATCTCTTTTAATTTCCATGCCCAAAATATAGTTTGCCGCACCAAGATCTTTCATGTAGAAGTTGGAGGACAAATGGGTCTTCAAATCCTGGATAATTTCTTTGTCATTTCCAACCAACAACATATCATCCACATACAAAACCAAATAAATAACACAGTCACCAATTAATTCAAAATACACACAGTGATCGGCGTTTCTTCTGGTGAAGCCAAGTCCCCGTATAAATGTATCATATTTTTGATACCACATCCTTGGTGATTGTTTTAACCTCTACAAAGACTTCTTTAACTTGCATACCAGTTCTTTCATACCCTTCACTGCAAAGCCTTCAGGTTGCTTCATGTAGATCTCCTCTTCTAGATCCATGTGAAGAAATGTTGTCTTCACATCCATCTATTCTACTTCAAAATAAAAAGCAGCAACAATAGATAAAAGTAATCTAATAGAAGTTACCTTGGCAACAGGAGAAAAAAATATCAACAAAATCAATTCCCACACTTGGGAATAACCTTTTGCTACCAACCGAGCTTTGTATTTCTCCACCTTTCCTTTTGCATGTGTCTTCTTCTTAAACACCCATTTGTTGCCAATGGGTTTCCTTCTAGCCGGCAATTCCACTAGATTCCAAGCCTCATTTTTATGCAAAGATTCCATTTCATCAACCATGGCCCCTTTCCAGAGTTTTCCATCCTCTAAATCTACTACTTCCTTCATAGTTCTGGGATCATCATCAGTAATAGATAAAGCTTTGAACAAAAAGTAGATGGACTATACCTTTCTGGTTACCTTCTTTCTCAAACTGATCTTCTTACACCCAGAGTTTGTGGCTCTTCATCTTCTGGTTCCTCCTCTACTATAGAGTCTGATTCTTCCTCCTTTAGCTCAAACTCGATCTTCTCAAGTTACTTTGGTTGGAATTCATGTTTAATAACTTCTTTCACCTCTTTGAACACCAGATCTCGGTTGTACACAACCTTCCTTGTTGTTGTGTTCCAAAGATTGTAACCCTTTAAACCATCCTTATACGCAATAAAGATGCACTTTTCAGATTTACTATCCAACTTGGTTCGTTTCTCCTTTGGAACATGTACATATGCATCACATCAAAATACCCTCAGATGTGAAAGATAGGGTTTCTTACTAGTCCACGCCTCTTCTGGAGTCTTGTCCTCCAATGCTGATGAAGGTGATCTATTGACCAAGTAACATGCTGCCTCCACCGCCTATGCCTATAATTCCTATCCTAACCCGACACCATTGAGCATGCTTCTTGTCCTTTCCATCAACGTCTTGTTCATTCTTTCTGCAACTCCATTTTTCTGAGGTGTAATGGAGTAGTCTTCTGTTGTGCTATACCACACTTCTTATAAAATTCTTCAAATTCCTTACTACAAAACTCTCCATCATTATTTGTCCTTAGCACCTTTATGTTTTTCTTTGTATGGTTTTCCACCAGAGCCTTAAATTCTTTAAACCTGTCAAAGACTTCAGATTTATTTTAAAGGAAATATATCCAAGTATTCCTTGAGAAGTCATCTATAAAGGATACATAGTACATAGACTTACCCAATGATGGAACCTTCACAGGTCCAAATACATCATTGTGCACAAGCTCTAATATATGTTTCTCCCTCTTACAACTAGAGGGGAAACTCACCCAATTCTACTTCCCATATAGAAACTTTTCACAGAAATCAAAATATGGAGAGTTATTACTCATACCTTCTACCATAACTTTACCATGAAGTATTAGAAGGCCCTTCTCTCCAATATGTCCAAACCTTTGATGCCACAGCATGGTCCTCTCTCCAAAGACCACTAGATTTTCTGCTCCACTTTCAGGAACCACAGAACTGTTGCACCCATCAACAATAGTGTTACCTTGCAACTTGTACATAGTTCCAATTCGAACTCCTCACATCAATACCAATGCCCCCTAAACCATCTTGCAGGTATCCTTCTTAAACACTATTTCTACGCCTGCATCATCTAGCTTTCTTGCAGAAATCATATTTCTGGCTAATGCAGGAATATGCAAAACACCTGGAAGTGTTCTAACCCTTCGACCTTGCAACTTCAACTTTAATTTTCCTTCACCAATGATTCTAGCCTTCCTGTCATCCCCCAAGAAGGAATCACCACCATCATATTTCTCATACTCGCATAACCACTCTCTATGGGGAGTGAAATGAAAGGATGCACCTGAGTCAATCAACCATGCCTCATGATCTACATGTGTACTTGAAGAAGCCAAGTACACATCCCCACCTTCATCTGAGCTGGTTTTCGCCTCTACAGAAGGAGCATCATCAGATCCCTTTCCTTTATCAGGGGCTTTATATTTACAGTCCCTTCTGAAGTGCCCTTCCTTTCTGCATTTCCAGCACACCACCTTTATAGGTTTTCCTGGAGATTTAGATCTCCCTCTACATTTAGATCTCCCACTCAATGACTTATTTTTGTTTCTATTCTGGGACTGTCCTCATACATACAAGGCATCACCATTCTAGTTTTCCATATTTTTCCATCTGTTTTCCTCCGTCAGCAAGGCTGAGACTATTTCATCAAACTGCAAAGCAGTTGCATTGCTACCTATTGCAATAACCAGACTATCCACGGAATCTGGTAGAGAACACAACAAGCTGATGCACTTATCTTCATTTGAAATTTTAATATCAACAGATGATAACTGACTTACCACAATATTAAACGCATTTAGATGCTCTGTCACCGAGTCTCCATCTTTCATCCTCAAGTTATAGAGTTTTTTCTGCAGGAATAGTTTATTCACCAGAGACTTAGATTAGTACAAAGTCCCTAACTTGTCCCACAGAGCCTTCGCCGTAGCCTCCCCTGATACATTCAACAATACTGAATCTGAGACACACAATCGTATTGTGCTCTTTACCTTCCGATCCAACTTCTTCCATTCTTCATCAGTCACTCCTGTTGGTTTAGTGCCTGGATCTACCGCGATCCACTGATCTTTGTCCACCAACAGATCCTCCATCTTGAGTTTCCACAACTCAAAACTCTGACCATTGAACTTCTCAATCTCTATCTTTCCACTGCTCACCATCTTCTTTCACCACCAGAATTGATCTCGCAGATCTCCCACTGAACAGGGTCTACCATAGGCTCGAGTGAAACCCCTCAGCAAAAAAATGCGTCCCCTTGAAGCCAAAACAGCTCTGATACCAAATGTAGGTTTTAACCCTGTATTGAAATTACCTGCATACGAATTCTAAAGCACAGGAAAAATCAAAATGCGAGAGCGTAACACATAAAACACATATACACAGAGATTTCCCACTGGATCCCAAAACTGGGACTACCAGCTTGATTTTTCATTATGTTCCTTTCAATGTTACAATACATATTTATACATGCCTAAGCATCTAATACCATGGACCGAAAAACTATCGCATCTAAAACCATGGACCGAAAACCATAGGTAGGTTCACCCAACCTAATATAGGGTCCAAAAACAAAATTTCTCATGGCGCTACCCCAGACCTCGTAGAGGGGAGCTACCCCACCCCCCTCAAACCCCCCGGATAGGGGGCGCTGCCACCCCCCCTGCTGTGCAATCAACGCAACAAAGGGGGGCCTCTATCCCCCCTCTAACCCCCTGATTCACTACATAGGTTAGTCGTGGAAAGAATATAACACAACCCAACACATTCTACACGTGTGTCTTTGATTATGAGTTCTCCTCGATTCAAATCTGGGTGAGATCTTGATTATGAGTCCTCCTTGATTCAGATCTAGGTGATATATGTGGCCTCCAATCTAACCTTTATGAATTCTCAATTGCAAAATGAACCTTTAGCTTACGATTTGATTATGTGACGTATCGACCTCAATGGTGATCTAATAGGTGTAGTTTCACCACCTGACCCTAACCAGTGTGCCAAGAAATCTGCCCTCCCGACTCAATAGTAGTGCTCGTATCCCCTTTTGAATTGACTCATAATGTGGCCCCATTTAAAGAAGATCAATCCTACAAAGAAACAAGATCCAGTGCCTCAACACTCAGAGCACAAAACCTTCTGCCCCAATACATATCTAGATTCAATTCTCGAACAAGAATTAGGAAAATTTCCTAATTAATTAACTCAAAAGTAGGATACCAACTAGGGTGATACCAAATATCACCAAATATGGAAACTATTGGCTAGGGTAAGAAGAAATCCCACCGAAGTTACGACAATCTTGTAAACACAAATCCCTTAGATTGGTAGGATGCAAAACTATGATACCATTGTAAGATCTCAAATTTCTAAATAATCAGCAAATTTGGAATATTTTAGCGTTGTAAATGAAATATTGACAAGACAAACATAGAACACAAGAGATATAAGGAAATGCAACCATTTATTTATATTATCAACTAAATAAAATAACACATGGCCATACAATAAGATTGGAACTCTTGCAGATGGCATGAACGATTGCTCTACACAAAAAAAAAAGATACTGAAGCCCATTTGTGAATCCTAAACGGATCCACCCACAATGTCTTTGTGGGGTTTTCGTCATACTAGAACTGGAACTACAATAAAACCCTGTGATTAGTGTCCCTTTTTACTTCCTTTTTGCGTCGATAGCCCATTTTGTGTTATTTTTGTCTATTTATCAAAAATGGCGCAAAACATGATGCAAGTTTTGTGCCAAGTCTAACACCAAGTTTAGCACCAGGTATTGTAATAGGTTTTGCACCATATTTTACACCAGGTTTTACAAGAGGTTTTATGCAAAGTTTTGTGCCATCCTTTGCACCATGTTTTGCATCAAATTTAGTACCTAATTTTTTTCACCAAATTTTGCATGCTCTATTTCATCCACATTTTGCACCTACGTTTACATCAACTTTTGCATCATCTCTTGCATCCTCTTTTGCATCATTTTTTAAATCATTTTTTGCATTGATTTTTGCATCATTTTTTTCATCCCCTTTCTGCCAAATTTTGCATCGAGGTTTGTGTCTAGTTTTGCATCTACTTTTGTTGCATCCACTTTTAAATCTTGTTTTTCATCCATATTTACATCCTCTTTTTCATATGTTATTGTGTCCACTATTGCATCCAATTTTCCTGTTCCATAATTTGCACCTAGTTTGGCACCTCCCTTTGCACCCATTTTTGTTTCTAAATTTGCATCCTAATATACATCTTAGTTTTCATCTATTTATGCATCCCTTTTTGTATCCACTTTTGCGTCAAGATTTGCATCAGGTTTTGTGTCTCATATTGCATCTACTTTTGCATTGAATTTTGTTGCATCAACTTTTGCATCCTATTTTTCACCTGTTGTTTGCACACCCATGTTTACATCCACTTTTTCATCCATTTTTGCATATTATTTTTCATCTTCATTTTCTTCTTTTTTTTTTTCTCTATCACTACATCCACTTTTTTGTGACACAAATTGTGTCATGTTTTGTAGTTACTATTGTACCCAGGTTTGCTTCCAATTATGCATCCATCTTCACATCCTCTTTTGCATCAAATATTGCATCTTTTTTTGCATCCACCTTTTTGTTGTGTTTTGCATCTCATTTTGTATCTTCTTTTGGATCTACTTCCATTACATCTATATTTTGCATCCAATTTTGTTTTTCTTGTTGCACCCATGTTTGCATCCACTTTTACATCCCTTATTGCATCTAAGTTGCATCTTTTTTGTGTATATTATTACATCCACTTTCTCATCCACTTTTGTTGTGCCACAATTTGTGCCATTTATTGTGTTTATTGTTGTAACCACATTTTATTCCACTTTTGCATCTACATTTGCATCCTCTTTTATGTCCAAGTTTGCATCAAATATTGTTTATTTTTTCGCATCCCATTTTACATCTACTTTTACATTCACTTCTCATGTATGCAATTTTGCATCTAATTTTGTGTTCACTATTGCACCCATTTTTGGTCCATGTAATCATCCCCTTTTTCGTCCATGTTTTCCTCCTTTTTGCATCCAAGTTTGCCTCCTTTTTGCATCCAAGTTTGTGTATTTTTTTTGCATTCGTGTTGTATCCACATTTGTTTCACCACAATTCATGCCAAGTTTTATGCCTACTATTGTACCGATGTTTTCTTCCACTTTTTCATCCATGTTTGTATCCTATTTTGTGTCCAACTTTGCACCAACTATTGCATCTACTTTTTCATCCACTTTTGTGTCAATTTTTCTATCTTTTTTTGCATCTATTTATGTTGTGTCCACTCTTCATCCAATTTTACATCTATTGTTGCCCCCATTTTTTTTTTCACTTTTGCATCCATTTTCTAACACTCATCATATTTTTTTGCAATGATGATATTTCTTTTGACATTGACAATTATGAACAACTGATGACAATGTCAACAATTATGACGATTATGATAATGAAGATGATGACGATGACATGAATTATGATTATTATGATAACGACAATGATGATAAAGACGATGGGGGTTACAATGACAATGATGATGATGATGATGATGATGATGATGATGCTAATGACCTTGGCCAATATTTCCAATTTTTAAATGTTGTCATGGTCATAATCATTATCACTATCTTTTGCGTCATCTTCCAAGTCATCATCATCTGATCATCATTATCATTATTTTCATCTTGGTCATCATCAACAACAATAATGGCAGGAATGATGATTATGATGTTCATGATGAAGATGACAACAATGATGATAGAAATTGCATTAATTATGATGATGGGGATGATGAAAATTATAGTGATGACGATAATGGTAGCGATGATGATGGTCATCGATCATCTCTAAAAAATAAAGTTGTTATTTCTCTTGCATATATCATGTGTCATAACAACCCTTTTCAGGCACTCATAACATTTTTGGGTTGATGATATTTCTTATGACAGCTATAATTATGAACATCTGAAGACAATTTCCATAATCATGATCATGATGATGATGATGAAATGAATGGTGATCATGTCGATAATTCAATGATGACAATAATGATGGCGATGATGGTGGCGATGATGATGACACTCCCTCTAAACTAGGGAGACAGTCATAATGAGAAGAAAAAGTACTCTCAAGTTGAAATATTCATATAAGAAGGGATCTTGATTAATAAGCATCATAGCGGACATTGTTAAAATTGCAAGGCCTTGACTAATAAGTTCTATCTCTCCATTAGATCAGAGCACAATGTTGGGAGGCATAAATTTGGACACCACTACCTCTCTTGGCACCTACCCCACCAGGATGTTCATAGGTTTGTCCTCACATGATCATTTCCTAATCCACTATCATAATATTTGACATTAGGAAAAGTCAATCCTCATGAATATTCTTATCTTGGATTAATTTACTTGACTTATAGGGTTTAGTCCTAGCCAAAGTACAAATTCTCAAAGAATATTGGTCCTGGATGCTTATCCAATCCACCATTCTCCCTACTGGTGTCTTTACTAGGCTTACCACTGTTAGTCATGGCCATAGTACATGACACATGGATAATATGGTGTCCACCCTCACTCCCTCTCAAACAACAAGGAGACATCCACAAGCATAAGATTTTCTCAAGAATACCCATCATTTTCATAGAGAATAACACCATTAGTTTATTTTCATCACATCACACCTTTATGATTAAGCATTCATAGATTTGGGAAAAATATTTCCTCTTTTGTCATTTGTGATGAAATAAAATAAAAAAGTGAAAGCCAAAATCATTAAATATATGCTATAATGATTTATCTAAGTCTAAACTCTAATGTTGAAGTGAAAATTCATGTAAATGTTATATCTATGAGTTGTGCCAAACTTATGAAAACCTTATTCCCTAAGTCTTATACATAAGGAAAATCAAAATAAAGAAAAATAAGGCCCAATGAATGGTAACTCATGTATTCATTCCCTATTTGGAAAACGTATGGATATATACACTCCTAGTGACACTTGATCACATGTTTGTGATGGTTAAACCATGACATCCTCTTTTCCCCTTGCACTTTTAGTTCATCATTTAAGCACCTATTTGAGGATCTAGGGAATTTTTGTTGTCTAAGGTTTCGTGTCTACTCTTGGTTTACTAATGTCACACTACAGTCAATTTATGTGATGAAGTGAAATACTTAAGTTTGTGGAGTTATTAGAACAATGTACTAAGTTAGTTACCACACACACATGTATTACATCTCATTGATCGACATTGTGGGTTGGAGACTCATTGTTTGAGAAATTTAATGCGTACTACTTTAATGCTTTGATGGTATAGCTTACAAAATCTCTTAGTAAACATTGTGATTCATCCTTTCTTTTCCTGGAGACACTTGATAATATCAAATTCACTCCCAATAATCCATGCAGATGGGCAGTATAAATTACTTGTGCTAGATATATAATTGAGAAATACAGGTTTTCATTTGAGATATTGGAGTCATAGACATTGGATATGTGGTAGTAGTCCTCGATGTCAATTAACTAAAATTGTATTGTCAAAATGCGAAAAGAGGTAAACATATTGGTAAGCTTGATGTCCTAATCATTCCAAATAATAGACATTCCACCCAAGTATCTCTAAGAATCAATCACTACTACTTGGAAATTCCTCCCCCATTTGCTAATTATGAGGTATAACCTCACTTAATATTTTTGTTTCTTATATCAACATTATTGATGGGTGCTTTGCATACCATTTTTCTTTTAGGAGTTTTTGTTTTCCTTTACTGTTGAGGCCCCTCATGTTCCATGAGACTATTTTCATGGAGAATTTACATAGAAAGGAAGTAATGTGCCTAAAAAAAACATGTTTCAAGATTTAAGTGCTTGGACAATGCCACTTCATGACTCATATATTTCCTTAACTTGTGACCGAATGGTGAACTTGATGGCCTTAGGAGAAATTGACAATTGAAAATCTCAAAAAGCGGTGACTTTTGAGTCTTGGCATTGTCGCATATAAGTTAATATACTAAAAAATATATCCATAACAATTTCTTAATCAATGAATCATTAAAAAAAATATCCAAAACAATTTCATCAAGTAATGAATCATTACATTATAAAATGCAAACTATAAACCTTTTGGGAACTTTTTGTTAAACCATGCTCAAAACCAACATATTTAATATTAATATTTAAAAATAATATGGACAAAAACAAATTTTCATAAATTAAATAGCATGTTATCAAGCCTAATAAATGTCACTAACATAAAACTAAAAAGCATGCAACTAATGGGAGTGACCACTCAAGGCCACCATAAGATAATTAATCTATTAAGACCAAGATTAATGGGGGCAAAGATCTACAAGGGACAAAGGAAAACCCATTTAAATTTTACTATTTTATTAGGTGCAAGTTGAACATATCAAGGTATAATGAAGAGAAGAATTGATTTTATTGCATTAAGAAAACCCAAGCACACTCTATAACTTAGCAAGGAAGAGTTGTATAATACCCATCTTAGCAACACAACACATGGCATTAACTTACTTTTTTATATATCATTTAAACTTCTATCATAAAATCACAAATTTAGCATGAGTGGAATGTTTAAACCCAAGTTTTATAAAAACAAAGTATAATTTTTGTTATAAAAAAGATACCAAAAGCTAAATATATTTTTTAGAAATAAAAAAATACTAAAGCTAAATATAAATTAAAAAAAAAAAAAAAAAAAAAAAAAAAAAAACATAAGAAAATTTTTTTTAGTTTAAAATAATTTTAAAAAAAAATTTAAACACTTCCCTCCATTCTAAGAAGCAAAAATAATAATAGAAATAAGGATGAGCCAAAAATCGTCCTTTCCCTGGTAAGTGTTTCTCACCATTCATTCCACTCACTCAAATTGTTTCATAAAACAGAGATAAGTGTTATCTCACACTCTTTTGGCAAAGACTATTGAGCTTCACCCATGATATATCTATTTCTTGATGGAGTTCTTGATATATTGATCAAGTTTTGATTCCTTGGAGATCAATTAGAACAAAGAAAACATGACTACTCTTAATTCCAAGTTCAATGCCTCTGACGGTGGAATTGAGGCATGGGATGGGTTGCTATCGTGGTCATAACTCCAAGTTCATTGTCTCTAATGGTGGATGAGGCAAGGGAGGGGGTTGTGGTCGTGGTCATGGATTTTTGTCTTTTACATTATATTTAGGGAGTTCAAAGCAATTTGAATGAAATCATTTTCGTCACTAGCTTTAATGGATTAAGTATGATAATTGATAAAATGAAGTAATTGTTTGTGAGCATTTGTTCTTGAATGAACATTAGGATCCATTTTATCATAGAGAAAAGTACGTGCATTAAAAACAACTCAGTATTTCATGTGACATTTATATTGTATGTGACTTATTTTTCATTAAAAACAATTTACTTTTTCATGTGACATTCTTTTTTTGTTAAAATTTATTCTATTTCTAATATGAATTACAGTTGTAATTTGAAATAAAGCTTCCAGTAACTCTTAATTTACCAATAATGCATGGGCATCATAAAAATCATTCAAAATATAATATGAAGAACAAATGGGTACTTGCTTCATATGCATTAAAAAAAAAATCTACTACATACTGTGAATTACAAGTGTAATCTTAGCTGGATCTTCAATATATCTTATACCATATTTTCATTTTATTTTTTAGTACTATTAAATATTATTATGTCCTACCTGATTTTATGGTTAGCATTGTAATAAAAATATGCATTGTGCTATGGAATTAGTACTAACATTTAATATTGATTTTTTTCCATAATGCTACAGGTAATGACGACGAAGATGATGATAGATACTAAGTTTAGATTACATAATATATCATATATGATGATGATAAGGATGATGATAGCATTGGTGATGATTATGTGGAGGATATTATCAGGATGGTAAGGATGATGATCATGGAAATCATCATGAGGATGATCTTCACTATGATTTTGGTGATGCTAGCTAGCCATGTGTTATTTTTTATATTTAGTTGGGTTGTCTTAATATGGTAATCATAAATTTGAATATTAGTTGATTCAAATAATGATTATGATACTATCAATACTGTTTTTTTACCTTATGAATATGTTGAAAATTGTTTACATTTTTTTATGAAGAATTATTGTATATGATGAGATTCCTATTTTTTTATGGATGTTTTGAATTTACCTTAGAATAATGATATCTATGAAACATTTTTATTTGGTAATCATATATTGACTTTTAGTTGATTTGATTAAATATAATGATGATATTATCATTTATATCTTGTTATTTTATGTATATATTGAAAATTATCAACATTATTTTGATGGAGAATTATTATGTACGATGATATTACTTTGTTTTCATGGATATTGTGAATTTTCCTTAAAATAGTGATGTTCACGAAATATTTTGATCTGATAATCACACATTTGAATCTTTGTTTATTTAATTAAAGATGAGGATATTATTAGTATTATTGTGTTGCTTTATATATGTGTTGAAAACTGTCAATGCTTTTTGATGGAGAATCATTATATATGATGATATTACTATTTTTGGATGTAATGTTGTAAATTTGCCTTAGAATAATGATATCTATGATAAGTGTTGATTTAGTAGCCATATATGTATATTGAAAATTGTCAATGATTTTTTTATGGAGAATTGTTGTATATGAGGATACTGCTATCTTTTTTATGAATGTTGTCAATTACCCTTAAATTTGTTGATAAATATTAAGTTATCAATGTGAATTAAGACATGTTCTTAAATGTGTTATACATGAAAATACTTCCTGGTCATCTTGGAGGATAATATTAGGTTCTTGATTTAAATACCCCTTTCTCATAGACTATATAAGACTATAATACAAGTTGTGTACCATGAGTATCAAATTATCCTAGTCTATAACAATTTATCCCCTTCATCTAACTTTTGTCACTAAAATTCTCACTCAGTCACAAGGAAAAAAGCTCGAGTTAACTAGAATTTGACACTATTTTTTACTTTCAGAAACTCATATGGTGGAATGTGATCTTTTTATAATCATCTTTAGCTTTTTTGTAAAAGCTAAAAGCATACAAAAAAGGGAAAGAGCCATAAAGCATGGGGAAGATTTTTCCTACGCATAAAAGCATCTAAAAAGTGGAAAAGGCCATTTTTATATGAAGAAACATTATTCACCCAAAAGCTTTTGCCCAAATTGAACTAATGAGGAATTTGGTAAATCTTCATAGCCTTCACTTTCCTATATATTGGATGCTTAGCCATTGAGAAAAGGATGGGAATTCTTGTATTGTCACGCTGTTGAGATCTATCCTAAGAGGGAGAGTCTTGGAGCTAGGAGTTGGAGGAGATGTTGTTGCAGATGCATCTAATGGTCGTAACTTTCCTCTAACTCCTTTATTAATATAAATTGGTTGTTCTTCCTTCCATATGCTGTTATTCTTTCTTTACTTATGCTATTTACCTAATGAATGTATGGGATTTTGGTTTATATTTATTTATTCAGTAATATTTATATATTTATGATAGTTTCGATTATCAAGATATTATGTTGTAAAGGTTACTTTGTTCCCTCTCTTATGTGTAGCAATAATCTTTAGAGCTAGCTAGGAGCGCTTCTTAGCTACACTAAAAACTCCAACAAGACCTGCACGTGAGAGCTCACAGGAATTCCTTCTCTTTTTTTTTAATCTATACTCTACATCTTGATCTACTAAGAATCCTGAGCCTTAGAACAACCTTTCTCTTAATCGGCTTGTCTTAGGTTTCTGGGATAAACTGAGAGGGTTTTATGTTCATCTAATTGTTCATTAAATCATATAGAAAAATGATATTTAGAAACTGTAATATATTTCACTATGTAATTGAAATTAGTAAAATAAACCCATAAAGGGGGTCATAAATGGAAATAAAATTAAAACTCTAAACAAGAAGCCAAAAGTGAATGTAACCATGGATGAAAAATTGTGAGTAGAATTGGATGTTAAACTAGCCATCAAAACAAGATGCATACAATGACACAAAAGGGGTTTTAAAGTAGAATTAAAAAGGGGCGCAACACTAGACATAAGGAAGGGAACAAAATAGGGCATATAAAAGGATACCAAATTGGGCGGAAACAAGGATGCAAAAATGGACACCAAAATTAGGATGCAAAATTGGGTGCAAAAAGGATGTAATAAAAGACACAAAACAAGATGCAAAATGGGACTAAAAAAGGGTGAAACCAAGGATGCCAAAAATGATGCATAACTAGATGAAAATTGAAACTAAAATATGGGTGAAAAATGAGATGAAAATGTGGACACATAATAGGCGGAATAAAGGATGCAAATTTGGATGCCAAAAATGATGAAAAATTAGATGCCAAAAAGGATACAAAATTGGACATAAAAAAATGGTGAAAAACTGGACCCAAAAGTAGAAACAATGGTGCAAACGTGGGCATAAAAATGGCTCCAATTTGGATACAAATTGAGATGCAACATTGGATGAAAAATTAGGTGCAACAAATGATTCAAAACTTGGTGAAAAAACAAATGCAAAAGTAGGTGAAAAAAAGGGCTCAAAATTGAACATAACATTAGAGACAAAATGGGATGCAAAGGTGGATGCAACACATGGTTCAACATAGGATGCAAATATAGATGTTCAAAAGGATGCAAAATTGGATGCAAGAAATGGTGTTAAAATGATGCTAAATTGGATGCAACAAATGATGCAAAATTAGATGCAAAATATGGTGCAAACTAGGATGCAAAAAACAGAGACAAATAAAATGCAAAAGTGGATGCAAAAAATGGTTCAAAATGGATGAAAATTTTGGCACTAAATCATATTCAACATGTGTTGAAAAATTGGATGCAAAAATTGGTGTAAAAAAAGATAAAAAAAATTGGCGCAAAAATAGATATGAAAATAAGTATACAATTAGAAGAAAAAATGGCATAAGACTAGATGCAAAAACTGGCACAATCTGGATGCAAATAAAAGCACTAAACCAGAAGCAAAAGATGGTGTCAAACTCGATGCAAATTATGAAAAAAAACTAAAATCAAAGAATGGCACAAAATAAGAAGAAAAAATGATGCAAAAATGCCACAAAACTTGAAGCGAAACCTGTTGTAAAACCAAATGTAAATCTTGGTGCAAATTATGAAGCAAAAAATAGTATAAAAAAGATGCAAAATTTGACGCAAAAAGGGACGCTTTAAAAATTGTACAATAGAGTCATATTTAGCTCCAGGCTGCTCATCCCAATTGAGAAAAAAATGCACTAAAATCTAGTGCTAAATTTGGTGCAAATTGTTTGTTTTGTTGTAGTGTATAGCCTCACCAAGTTATCAACAAGACAAAATAGAAAGATAACTCCCAATGATCCAAATGCCTATCTCCTATCCCCTTTAATAGGCTTGAGGGACTCTCTATAACCCTTATTTTATTATTTTCCCTTGAAAACTAAAGGAAAATACTATGGGTGGATCCGTTTGGAAAATATCATGGTAAGTACCATGGGTAAATTTCGTCCATTTTTACCACATCAAGAAAAGGGACTACTACAATGTACAAGATTGTATTCAAACTAATTACCAACAAGATCAAATAGATACTATCCTTGTACATCATTTCGGAGAAATTTGGCTTCCTATCCAACAAAAAAAATCACGATGTTGTAGCCATTTCACAATAATGTATTCACTCTATAAAAACTTGGAAGTTGAAGGCCAGCCTCATGATAATTAATCTAATTGAAGTGTATGATAGGGTTGAGTGGGAATTTGTAAAGTTGATCTGCCACAAGGTGGGATTTGCACACAATCACATTGATTGGATAATGGCATGTGTTACATCGATGAATTTGGTTGTTCTCATAAATGGAAAGCTGACTAATTTCTTCAGTATTTCAAGGGGGCCTAAGATAAGGATGTGTTTTTTTGTTCCTTAAGAAACCAATTTCCTGGCTGTAGGGAAATTGTTCTTAATAAATTAATAAATATTAATTACTATCACTTATTTGTCACTTAGATATATGTTGTGTCTTTAAATGAAGGACCTCGAAACTTGGTCTTTAACCCTTAGTACATGAATGACCAGAACATTTCAGAATGCCATTGGTTGTTAGATATAAATGATGAATGAAGAAAGCTTGAAGGAAAAATTAAAGATAGTATGCTGATCTTTCACAGAAACTACTCTCCATCACTTAGGAGAATTATGGAAATGAGAACTGAATCATAGACAATATGTTGCTTAATACAGAAACTACCATTTGTGACTCTGGGAGAAGTTAAAGATACTATGTTGGTCTTTCACAGAAACTATTATCTATAACTTAGAAAAGAAGGTGGGAACTTCAAGTATAGGAGCGCCAAGGAATTTTAACTTTACCTACATAAGCAAATAAAGACCTGCAACTTCATTACTATACTTGAAAGAAGAAAGCATAACATGACACATAACAGAGAAGGTTACAAAATTATATCCAACAACTCCTGGAAAATTCTAATTCTTTCATTAATCAATGATGATATCAGGAATACAGTGGCCTAGTCTCCCGGTTCTCCAAAATTCCAACCCTTTCTTAGTAAATTTTCCTATTTTTATACATTGTGGAAACAATTATTGATCTCAGAAACTGCCGCAAATTATTTAACTACTTCTCTAACTATATGAAGTAAAAATTGTTACAGGATTTTACAGAGGGTAAAAGACACCTCAAAGAACATGAAATAAAAGAAACATAAGTGAATTCAGAAGGAGACGATAATTGTTGGCTTGCTTTGTTAATCTACTTCTGTAAAAAGCCTAATGATGCTTAATTCATTTAGCCATGATAAAATGTGTTTAGCTTGTGTACTCCTGAGCTTATATTCATATTTTGATTGGCCAAAACACAAAGAAAACATACCCAACTGTACTCTTCTTCAGATTCAGCTCTAACCCTAGTTTTCCTCTTTACACAGCGAAATTAATGCGAACTTTTGATTAATATAAGACTTTAAAAGAGTTATTCTTTCTTTATAAACTTGTCAAATCCATCAATTTAGCACCCTGTTGACTTTCGTCACAAATGGCAATCGTTTCGATATATCATTGCAAACTTAACCTTACACACCCTTAAGCCGCGTAAGTATGGTAGTGTTCAACTTATGCATAAATCCTTGATATTTGTGCTTTTCTATTATATATCTTTTATAATGAAAATATGCCATAAAACATGTTTTTTCCTCTTTTAATATGGTCTCTCCACAACTATCGAGGCATACCTTTCCCGTGATAAATCCCCATCATAGATCTACGCTTAGTAGATCAGATGGTCTACAAAGATTTTGGATGGGACATAAGCTCGAACAATACCCACCCGAAATGGGCAGTTTTCTCTCTCCACCTAGCTGCTACGTGTCAAACAATAAGTGGAATCAGGTAAGCTCCACTAAAAACCCTTACCCCTTTCGCATCTGCCAAAAATTGTGCCTTTTAGATTAAAATACGCCTTTTTGTATGCCTTGTGGACCTGCCGGGGCTTTTAACTATAATATATATATGCTTTGAGTCTGGCCTTTCTATTATAATACTTTATAATAGAAATACATATAAAACTTTGTAAACAAATATATATGAAGGGCTTTTGATATATCAATAAAAACCATTACAACCGGCGATAAGACGGACGCGTTGAGTTATGAAATATAGCATATAAACTATCGGGTCTAGAATCCCCATCGCCCATCGCAATCGGTGCTTTCCATCTATATATAATATGTTATATGATATGACAGACCCATCGCAATTATAAAACATAATATATGTGCTTTCGGGTTCAGCCCATGATCGCAACTGAAATCAGCATAAGTCATAAATGTTATGTGATAATCGCGGACTCGACGGAGTTATAAATCATGGCATAATCAATATCGGGTCCAATCTATTATTATCACAGACCTGCGAGTATTATAAATATAATATCTATCTTTTTGGTTCCGTCATCGCAAATCGCGATTGACGGAACTCATATGCATGTATATAAAGGGTTTTTCGATACAACATACCCGCCGAACTTTTAAACACAGTGTATATATTTCAAGTCCAGCTATATATGTTTTAACACTTGTTTCCTTTATAAATCCGATATACTTATTTATTTCTTTCTCATTTCGATATGCACTTATATATATACATATCGGGTGTAGCTCCATATAACCCTTTATATCTGATTCTTTTACATTTCTTCCTTTACTAATGTCGATATATAATAAACAAAATATTTCATTTCTTTTAGAATTTTTGGGAAGGGTAAAGAATATAAAGGAGTTTTATTGAGTTTGAACTCCCAATAGTGATATAACTGATAAATAAACCTCAAGCACAACATAGGCTACAACATATGGCTCCAACTAGGGATAGTGCTTTTGCCACAGAAACACTAAGAACCACAAATCGGTGCCTTATCCATTGGGCATGGAGTCATATATTGCTTCTCCAAACTTAACTGTGTCAAAATTTTGTATAGTGATCCCACGCTAATATCTGCAGTGATAAGATGCTTGCACTTTGATAGAGAAATATTGAGAATCATATATCAGTAGCCTTAGTTGGGCATGGATTCCAAAATTGTGAAAATCTTGAAATTTTACAACTGAAACCTGACAAAATTGAAGTTTGAAACCTCTGCAAACCAGTTTCCAATTGGGAAAGTCACCCTTGTTCCTCAACTAATGATTAAACTAAAGAATTGCAACTGGAAACCAAATGTTCAATGCATGAGCTTATTTATGTACAAGTTCATACATATGTACATGATTGATCTCCATCAGGTGAAGTCAATCTTCCAATGGTACCAGGTTAGCATTTGAGTGCTTAATCTAGAACCATTCTTTCAATGAATCTTGAAAATGCAATTCATCCTAAACAAAAAATAAATTATGCATAAAGGAAGCTGACAACAAAAGTTAGGAATATATCCACAAGGTAGGATGTGTAGATTGCTAATAAATTCCTCCATGTAATCTATCATAGGTTCTTCAAAAGTATAAGAAAAAATATGTTCTTGATCAACTCCAAAAACAAAATTCTCTTTGTATGAGGGTTCCTGCTCAATTAGACCTTCTGTTGGAATAATATGTTCAATAGAACAATCAGCAACATCTTTAAGAAAATGATCCATGTCACCTTCATGTATCCATTTTTCATCTCTAAGCTTTGATTGAAAATAATTTATAATTCTAACCTCAGGAAGAAAGAATTTTTTTTTATCATTACTGTAGGACATATGATCAACTTCAAATAGATTAGTTACCTCTGATCCATGGGCATTCTTATGTTCTTCAATGCACTGACATACCATCTCTTTATCAGTTTTATCCTTACATAATATAGCCTCTTTTGCTATGATAGATGGCTCAATATATTGTTGTCCAACATATTCCACTTGTTGGTTTCTTCCTGTATGTTCAACACCCAACTGATGAACTTGAAGAGCTTCATCCTGTTCCCCATTTAAACCATTTTCATTATAGATAGGAGGATCATAAAATTTAACAAAATAGGAACTTTGGGGATTTATTTGCAACTTAATTATTTCTTCCTTTTCTCGATTATTGAGCAACGATTCTTGATGCATGTCTGAAATTTCCTCTATCTGAATACTCTCTTTATTTGTTTGGAACAAAGTCAACCAATTATCTTCTTGGGATATCATTGGAGAGAAATGTTTTATAAACTTTTCCACATCATTTTCAGAAAATGATGCTCGATCTACTTGGACCATAGTCAACCAATTCTCTTCTTGGGAGATTATTGAAGAAGAATTCTTTATAAACTTCTCTGCATCATTTTGAGAACATTATAGTTCCTCGCATTCAGATACTTGCTCATAGTTAATCTGGCTATAATCTCTCTGAATGCTTGATATATCATCAATAAAAGCATCATTTTCTTCAACATGATTATCTTGAGCTTTTAAAGTTTCTTTATAATCATAATATTCACAACAACCTTAAAAAAGAAACCTGTGTGGATAATAAATTCTATAAGAAGAATTTAATACTGAATGGAAATCTTTCAAAGATGAAATACTTGAATAAGGTAGAGACCTGAACCAATTCCTAGCTTCTAGGTCCAAAGAAAAGATAAACAACTTCATATTCACATCTTCATGAATGATGCCCTGATGCTCCATGCATTCATGAAACTCTTGGAGATGCTGAGCTAGATCTTCATATTCCATTCTACTAAATTTTGGAAGATACTTATCCTGCTCATAATATGCAGGCATATCATTAGGATAACCAGTGATCACAGTAAAATCAAATGGATCAAATTTATGGGTTAAGAATGTAGGGAGAACCATTAAAACCTAGAAAAGAAAACTTCAAAGTACAGTGAGTCGCCAATCAACGTTGTAAGTGAAAATCACAGGTGTGAATGTACAACCAACTGCTGAAACTTGTCACTCTCAAGAATCAGCTTCAAACATTAATGAATTCAAGAAAAAATGTTCCTATTCTATTAATTTGCAGTCTGTGGTCTTTGTTACAATGGAGTCACTTTTTATTGCTTTTATTCAAAATAGCCAAGTATTTCCTCCTCACTGAACAACTAGAGGAAAATATTGAAAACCCGAGGAAAAGTATTCTTGTCTTCTCTCCCTGGAAATGGCACTAATTAATGTTGTTCCTTAAGAAACCAATTTTCTAGCTGTAGGGAAATTGTGCTTAAGACATTAATAAATATTATTTACTATCACTTATTTGTCACTTAGATATATGTTGTGCCTTTAAATGAAGGACCTACAAACTTGGTCTTTAACCCTTAGTACATGTATAATGACCAGAACATCTCAGAATGCCATCTGCTGTTAGATATAAATGATGAATGAAGAAATCTTGAAGGAAAAATTAAAGATAGTATGCTGATGTTTCACAGAAACTACTATCCATCACTTAGGAGAATTATGGAAATGAGAACTGAATCATAGACAATATGCTCCTTAACACAAATACTACCATCTGTGGCTCTGGGAGAAGTTAAAAATAATATGTTGGTCTTCCATAGAAACTATTATCTATAACTTAGAAAAGAAGGTGGGAACTTCAAGTATAAGAGCACTTTTTTTAAAGAATTTTAACTTTTTCTACATAAGCAAATAAAGACCTGCAGCTTCATTACTATACTTGAACGAAGAAAAAATAACATGACACATAACAGAGAGGGTTAAAAAATTATTGCCAACAACTCCTGGAAACTTCTGATTCTTTCATTAATCAACGATGATATCAGGAATACAGTGGCCTAGTCTTCAGGTTCTCCAAAATTCCAACCCTTTCTTAGTAAATTTTCCTCTTTTTATACATTGTGGAAACAATTGTTGATCTCAGAATCTTTCCCAAATTATTTAACTGCTTCTCTAACTCTATGAAGTAAAACTATTACAGGATTTTACAGAGGGTCAAAGACACCTCAAAGAACATGAAATAGCAAGAACATAACTGAATTCAGAAGGAGACGATAACTGTTGGCTTGCTTTGTTAATATGCTTCTCTAAATACCCTAATGATGCTTAATTCATTTAGTCATAATAAAATGCATTTATCTTCTATAATCTTGATCTTATATTGGCATTTTAATTGGCCGAAACATAAAGAAAACATACCCGACTATTTTCTTCTTCAGATTTGGCTCTAACCTTGATTTTTCTCTTCACATGGCGAAATTTATGCAAACTTTTGATTAATATAAGACATAAAAAGATTTATTCTTGCTTTATAAACCCGTCAAATCCGTCCATCTAGCACTCCGTTGACTTCCATCGCAAATTGAAATCAGCCCGATATATCACTGCAAACTTAACTTTATGCCCCCACTAAACCGCATAACTATGGCAAAGTTGGACTTATGCATAAATCCTTCATATTTGCACTTTTCCATTATATACCTTTATAATGAAAATATGTCATAAAGCATGTTTTTTCCTCTTTTAATACGGGCTTCACACAACTATCGAGGCATACCTTTCCCACAATAAATCCCCACCGTAGATCTACTCTTAGTAGATTAGATAGCCTACAAAGATTTCAGATGGGACATAAGCTTGAAGAATACTTGCCTGAAATGGGTAGTTTTCTCTCTCCACCCAGGTGCTACATCTCAAACAATGAGTGGAATTGGGTAAGCTCCACTAAAAACCGCTTACACCCTTTGTATCCGCCCCAAATTCTTCCTTTTAGCTTAAAATCTGCCTTTTCGTATGCCTCGTGAACCCACCAGGGATTTTAAATGTCATATATATATGCTTTGAGTCTGGCCTTTCTATTATAATCCTTTATAAAAGAAATACACATAAAACTGTGTAAATAAATATATATGAAGGGCTTTTGATATATCAATAGAAACCTTTACAACCCGCGATAAGACAAACAGGCTGAGTTATAAAACATAGCATATAAACTATCAAGTCCGGAATCCCAATCGCTCATCACAATTGACACATTCCATATATATATAAAATATGTTATGCAATATGATAGACCTACCATAATTATAAAACATAATATATATGCTTTCAAGTCTGTCATTGCAAATCGTGATCAACGGAACCCGTATGCATGTATATAAAGGGTTTTTCGATACAGCGGACCCGCCGAACTTTTAAACACAATGTATATATTTCAAGTCCGGCTATATATGTTTTAACACTTGTTTCCTTTGTAAATCTGATATATTCCTTTATTTCTTTCTCGTTTCGATATGCACTTATATATATGCATGTCACGTCTAGCTCCATATAATCCTTTATTTCTGATTCTTTTACATTTCTTCCTTTAGTGATGCCGATATATAATAAACAAAATATTTCCTTTCTTTTAGGCTTTTCGAGAAGGGTAAAGAATATAAAGGAGTTTTATTGAGTTTGAACTCCTAATAGTGATATAACTGATAAATAAACCTCAAGCACAACATAAGCTACAACATGTTTTATCACCATTTTTGTTCATTTTGGTGATTGATGAACTGATAAAAGTGACAAGAGAAGCTAAGGGATTAGGTTTGATTGTTGAATGCAGGGTCACAAGAAACTCAAATATTACCCACTTAATTTTTGTCGATGATGTGTTGTTTAGTGGGGAAGAAAACATCTGAGAGTGGAGGGCTTTTCGCCCAATCTTACCCAAATTTGAAGCATCCTTGGGGCTAATTATGAACAAAGAAAAATTTGAGTTGATTTCTAATGGGAAGGACCAAGAAGCAATGACTGCAATTGCAAACGTATTTGAGATCAAAGTCAAATTGATGGATGAAGGATATAATACTTTGGTTTCTTTTTGGAACCCAACAACTATGAGTCTTTGAATTGGGATTGACTCATTAAAAAACATTGAGAAGAAGCTAACATTGTGGGAGAATAAGAATTTATCTAATAATGACTAAAGGTGTTTTGTAGGGCATCTCCATTTATTGGATGCAATTATTTTATCTTCCTTAACAACAACACATTAACAACACTGAGCAACATTATTTGGCACAAATTGGTGGTCATCACAACATAATTTTAACTCTTCCACTCTGGATACACTCCAAGGATACTAGATTTCTAGTGCAATTGGAGGCCAAATGGGAACAATACAGGTATAAGCTCTACCACGCTGGGATCAGTTTGTTTAAGAAGGATGACCAATTGGAATGGTGTAGGGGTGAATCTAGGGGCAACATCTTTGTTAAGGAAATATACTCTTTTATCTCTTAGGACCATAGGAGCCACAAAAAAGATTTATGGACAACTCATTTGTGGAATTGGGAAGCTCCATTAAATCTTAAATGCTTCATTTGGCTTGTTTTCCATAATAGGTTACTTACTTGGGATAACCTCTCTAGGAGAGGATTGCAAGGATAGGGGATATTTTCTTTGTGCACAAGGGAATTTGAGGATGTTGGCTACCTCTTTCTCACATTTTCCTTTGCATTCTTGATCTCGAAGGAGGTCCATAAATCTCTCAAAATCTATGCAGAGGTGTATTGTTCCTCAATTGGACAATGCCTATCTCAATGTTCAATTGACCAACATGAATATAGGGCTCTACCTACGTACATATTCTAGGTCATTTGGAGGACTAGAAATGTTAAAATGTTTGACAACATTGACTTTATTGAGCAACATACTTTGAATATTTTGGCTTTCTTTTTGGAAATTGGCCCTTGGAAGCATAATTCATCTCAGAGAACTTGGTCCATAAGGACGTAGGGAGGTCTTTGCCAATGGGTTATTTTGATGGCGACCCTTTAGGAGGGGAGTGTGGATGTGAGGCACATATTTAGCTAGGATTGGGAAAGTCATATCATTTCTATTGGTTAGAAGGCAAATGTACCAATAATAGGGCTAAAAAGTTGGCTATGTCGGGTGTGTTATGATGTACATTTTGGTTAGCTATTGAGGATATTATTATTGCTAGTATTTCCAAATCAACGATTGAATGGGCACAAGAGAAGGAGTGCTAGATTTACATCATTAGATGCAATAAATTGAAGCTTTCTTACTACCTTTCAATAACATCAACTTCCTCCACATTTACAAACAACACAATTTCATGGAAGACTCTATGTCCGAAAGAGGTAGATCTGCGGTTCTCGGTGAGATTTGTTTCCATTTTTTTGTTAATGGCACAGAGCATGGTTCTGAGGCTTTCTCCTTCTAGATGTATAACAGTTATTTCCTGCCACTGAATGTATTTACATGTTATGGTTTTTTTCATTGTATCTCTTATTCGAAAATGTATTTTGTAGTGTTTGTACATTGGTATTGGCCAAGGAACCATGACAGTTTTTTCTTATGGTTTTTAGTCTTTTCATTAATGCCCTGCTTCCTCTAGACACTCTATTTTTTTGGGATCCTCTTTGTTCATCTTCTCTTCTCTATTGTATGAGCACTCTCATGCTTATTTCTGGAAATGCAAAACCAATCACATGATGAATGTAATCTCTTTTGTTTCATTAAAGAATGGATTCTTTTCCTCTTAAATAAAAAAAAAATGAAATTCATGAAATTTTGGAGAAGTCATTAGTCAATTTCCAAGCATGCAATAAAGCTAATTTAAATGCGCATTTATTAAATAAACTCAGTCTAATTCGATCTTCCATAACTAATTTAAATGCACAATTTCTAAATACTTAATAAAGTTAATGTCACATTAATATATGAAATTGACACCTTACAAATTTAAATAAAGAATTTTTTTAAGAATTTCAACTTTATTTATTATTGTTTTCCCCTATGTTAGCCCTCGGTAATTTCTCCTTGTTGTGTAGAGAAGAATCCCAAGGTAACCTCGAACCAATCTTTGGGATTAGAAACTTGCCTTTCCATCTATAGGGGGCTCCCTTTGAGTCTGATATCTAGTGTCACTTCAATAGTAGCTCATGTGTGAAATAATGGTCAGATCTTCAAATAAGACAAGGATTTATAAGTGTGGTAGGGTAGAGAAGAAAATAACCAATGGGCATAGAGTCAAAATCGCTGACTATAAATCAAGAGGTTTCCAAGATGTTGATTTGTGAACAAATGAAATAACAAAGCCAAGGTGGGTAGTATTTCTTTAGGCAATTGATTCATCAGAGTGTGGTGGTGGAATAAAGAAGACACTCCATGAAAATAGAGCATCTAACCAGGATGAATTCTACAATGACTTTAGAGTGAAATAATGAAAATATTTGAATCAGATGAATCCACAAAGCATCCATGAGAATTATGTAATTCATATGGCTTTCATTCAAATATAAAGATAATACATTAAATGAAATACTAAAAGGAACACAATCACATGAAGAAAGCATTACATGCACATAGTCGTTTTCGCTCTCAAATCTGAACCCTGAATGTTACAAATTAATCACATAAATAGAAATTTTCATTCTCAATATGTTTCTAATTTTACCTGAAGCGCTCTTAGCGCTTGGCATCATCAGGCGATTACCATAACAGTTGTATTATGCTTCCTTAACACTTGGGCATTTGAAGTTTTTGACATTCAAAGTATAGTTGGGGGCGCGATGGTTTGACATTCCCTTAGGCTTGATCGTTGGTATGTGGATTTTTTAGAAACCCCTTCAATTGGCAACGACTGAATTTTAGTGGTACTCCTCAACAGATGGTGTTTCTCCTTTGAATATGGCATTCAATGTTTTGAACCCTGGAAATTGAAATGAAGAAACCATGAAGAGCCAAAAATATCTTCATAACCAATAACATTCAAAGGTGACTTGATGCGTTGAACACCCTTTTGGCTCCTCATTTGTCTTGACACCTTGCATGTTGAGCTACCTGTGATTTGTTGTTGGCTTGATAGTTGATCAATAGTGGAATTTTGATACCACATATGTGGTATGGAATATGGACTTAGAGATTGCGCCTCGAGCCCAATATTTTTAATAAAACATAATTTTAACCCCTACCAATAAACCAAATACCATGAAGAACCTTTAAGACCCAAAGTTTACACCAATTATAAATATTTTGTAAACAACTATGAAATATGTATTCAGTGCTAACATTGACTCCCAGATCCTACCTGCAAGGAAACAAATAACGTGAAGACCAAGTGCTTGATCCATTGGCTATTTGGAACTCTAAAACGTATTTCCTGACCCGTGATTAAATTTGTTCCTGATTCGTAATCTGCTCTAAATACAAACTTGAAATCATTGCTCTAAAATTCACAACTAAGACTAATCCCAAACTAAAAATACTGCAAACTAAAATTTGAAATGAAACCATTTTGAAAACAAAGTACAACTGAATATGAAGTTAATCTTAGAAACCCGACTGCAAGGCTGAAATCTAAATGCTCAAACTTACAAGCTTATTCAATATGTCCTGCTGTAATATAAGCCCTGAGCTACTTAATCAGGTAAATTTAAATATCCATTACAACCATTCAAGCATTTTTTTAACCAATTGAACCTCTTGCATGCCTTTGTCTACAAATAAAAAGAAAATCCTATTTGATGGCAACCCATTTTTGACATTTGAAGCCAAGTTCAATATTCACAAAATTTGAAAAACAGGGCCCACTCACTGACTCCAAAAACACTGCAAAAGGATCCTTATAAGAATGGAAATTCATGTGACTTTGTATCATCCGCCAACTACTTTGTTGCTTTCATGAAATTCCATCTGTAAACTGTCATAAAAGGGTTGAAACTTTTGATGATGTTGCTGCAAATAAAGATTTGCTATAAAAAAAAAAACGGATATTTCTTGTTCTTCTATGTCATGCTGAACAGAAAGAAATTTTCCCTATATCCTCTTTATTTCCACCGAGAAATTCAGAGTCATTCTGAAAATAAATAGAAGCAATATGTTTTTCCTTCCTATCATGCACATCAGTAGAAGGCTTTGTAAGTTCTTGTAAATCTTCAAATACAAAAGCTATCTCATTTATAACAGGAATATCCTCTTGACCTTCAAAAAATTTTGAATTTTTTATTTCAAGAGGTGTATTTTCATGAATTACATCTTCATGTTGAAAAAGATTTAATTCAAAATTTTCATTTTCACGGCTTCTCTGCAACTCTGGGATGTAATTGTCTGGTGAAGAAGAGATAGCCCGTTGATCTTGTAGTCTACCATGATTTTCCTTATTACTTTACTAAAAATCTATATTATACATCAATTTACCTTTTAGAGTAGCCATGTGTGTAAGTCTGGAAATCTGAATTTGACCAGCTTTTTCTTGAAATAAAGCTTCAGAAAATGAATGGACTGAAGAAAATTTTTCTTGATTATCCCCATCTCTCTCTTCCTGATATTGGAAATAATTTTCATAAAATTATTTAATTTCTTCATCCATTAATTGTTCATTACCATAATCATTTTCCATGTGTTCAATCAAATTTCCAAAAATTACTTTACGACAATATTTAAATAGTGATAAATATGGGTAACATTCCTTATAATTTTCATAAAATCTTATATGAAAATATTTAAGAGAATATAAGCTATAGATGATAACCATTTATACCATGACCTTGCATCTCCATATAGAGTGACCATACACATTTTCATGAAGCAATATTCATACAATTTAACTCTTAGCTTACATGTATTTATATGAAATTTAATCAAATGCAAAGCAACATCATCTCCTTTCTCATCAATAAATTTTGGTAATATTGGATCTCTCTAAAACAAAAAGAAAAAGAATTAAAATGAGGAAATGTTTGGGCCTTTAAAATTTTTATACATCTTATAACATGATAAATCTAGATATCTGAATTAAAACATTTCAATAATATATGGTTTAGTATAAGAAAAGTGAAATTATTTCCATTTTTATTATAAAGTTGATCTATCTAACTATGCAACCAATGTAAATTCATTTATCATACACTCACCAAAATTAAATATTTCAAAAATGCAACTCTTTTGAGAACTTTTTCTCAATGGTATTTTTTACTTTAAAAATCTCGAGCCCTCTTAATATTAAGACATCTGAAACTAATTAATTTAGACATCTGAAACTAATTAAAAAATTAATTTAAAGAACTTAATCCATCCTAAATTAAATTAAACTTATATCAATCAAATGTTCATTCAAAATTGTAATGGATAACTTGTACGATCGGCAATGTAGTTATCCACAAAGAAGTACTTCATACACGAGAGATTTATAGAAAAGAAAAAAAAACATTAACAAAGAATGATCGACAAGGATGGTATCGACAAAACAATTATCAATGAAACTCTCTACTCTTGAATTTATTTAATCGTATTTATTGATTTAGTCATTGTTTTAATCTTTAATCCTACATGATTTGAAAAAGTAAAGTGTTGATAAATTTATTAGTTTTAGTCATTGTTTTAATCTTAATCGGACATGAGTTCAAAAGGTATAACAGTGTAATTAATATATTTGTCATCGATTTTAGTCATTGTTTTGGCAGCCTCACAGAATAATCGGCAATGTGAATGGTTCAGAAATTGGTGGACAGATTACGGCGTCAACAGAACAGCTATGGATCCTGTGTACCATGAAGGGTTTCAAAGAAGGCACTGTCAAAAGTGTTTTGATTATAATATTGGAGATTGTTATCATCGCATCTACAGCACAGTCAAAGAAATGACAGTCAAAGAATGGGACCCATTCCACATGACTAATTATGCTCTCCATGAATATATGGTAGATCATATAGAATGGTGCGTGCTAACCAAAGTGCAACATCAGATCATACTGGGAAAACCAATGATAGTCCGGCGAATATATACCAAGGCTTGTGATGACTTACTTTACAAAAGGGAAAGATTCCCTGATTTTACTTTATTTTGAATAAGTACCAGTCACAAGGGCTTAATTGTGGCCAGTGTTCCCGTGGGCTTTACTGTTCAAAAGCCTCCACAGTGTAAATATTCTCTCATAGTCTTTTCTCGTGGGCTTTTTGTACAAAAAGTATCCACTGTGTAGCCCACTATAAGATTGGTTTTAGTACAAGAATCTTTTCTTTCAAAGATTTATCACATGCATTACCCGAAAGCAATAATTCGGCCTGACCCGAATATTTGTGCGGACGTTGCTTTGATAAAAAGTCTGAAAATGAAATGATTCTTGAAGTCCTTTCGGTCTGTATAACAGTAATGTTTGTCCCCCCCCCCCCTCTTTTACTATATAGAGAAGGGTAAGGCTCATTACAGGGCATCGGGTCTTGGAGTTATCGAGTCTGAGTCTTGTGTGTGTTCGAGTCGAGTATTCTCCTTCTCTGCATCTGCGGATATTCAATCCGATCTGCTTGCATCACGAGAAATTACTCAAAGTCCTTAGATTGGTTTGAGAAACCTGCGTATCAGTGTGCTCGGCACTGGTAAGAACCTAAAGTGGCCAAACCATTAGAAGAGTCGAGTCTGGTGTGCAAAATCTGATTCTGATACAGAGCCTAGATCTTGCCAGAAGCCTCTGGTAGTAACTTGCTTATGATTAAGCTGTGAAAAGTCCAGAAAAAGCAAGAACTAGTCTGTTTCTGGAAAGAATCATTCTCTGTAAAAGCTCTAGGAGCATTCTGTAAAAAGTTTTTCATTCTGAAATAAAATGAGTATTCCATTTTCATCTCTGAGTACCTCTGTGCATCTATAAAGAATCCGCTGTGATAGTAGTTCTCTCTGAGCTTTCGTCCGAAGTTCGCAGGAAGTTCGCCAAAGGATCGAAGGGACGCCAAGACCGTGTAAGGCGAGGAAGCCGTTGTGAAGGTCGCTAGTGCGAGAAAGATCTGAGTAGGTTCACCATTGGTTCACCAGGAGTTGGCTATCAGAAAGAAATTACAGACACAGAGAAAGAGCAAGCTTGTGACAGAAGCCCCTGCTGAAAATTGGTATCAGAGCCAGTAACGTCTGGTTCAAAAGGTTGGTACTCAAAATTACTCTTTATTTCAAAGAATGGATTCATTCAGAAAGTCCGTCTCATTCAGAGAGCTTGAAGAAGAGTCTCTTCCAGAAAACAATATGCTTAAAGAAATGTTTGAGAGTAGCTCAAACAGAACTTTAAATTCTGTAGAAAAAGTTTATGAAGAAAGTCAGCCTTCGGCTAGATGGGTTCTCCCAGATATCACATCCTCAGAAGTCTATAGTGACTTATCTCCATTTCATTTAATTGCTGCTTCCAGAATTAGCATTAAAGAGTCAGTCAGTGAAGTAGAGGAAAATTCAGATAGTATACAAACTATCCCACTACTCGATCCTAAATCTCTACAAGCAGAAGCAAAAAGATTGAAAACAAATTATGTGCATCTTGGCTGTATTAGAGTCGGTATAAATCCTTTGGTCCATAAAGGATTGAACACTTTTGTGCTTGCAACAGTCAGAGACCTGACACATAACAAATATACAGACTCTATCATTGGTGGAATTGTTGCTCCCCTGTCTGATGGCCCAGTCTACTTTGACTGTTTTCCTAATTTCTCTGTCTATACTTTTGATGAAACTATCCAAGATATTTTACAATTGCAAATCCATACCACTGGATTTGACATGAAGAAGAAGAGAAAAAACATAGCCATTCAGACAAAAGCCTGTCTCAGACATACCAACACTCTGTGGCCAGCCATTCGGCATACCCCGAGCCGAACATCTCAGTCAAGTGTGGTTGTGAAAACAGATCCAAAGAACCAAAAAGTTGAACACCATTTGATAAAATGGGAAACCTTAGAATTCCCAAGACATTGGACTGTTAATCATTCCAGGCCTCAACCTCCAATGAATATTACTTCCGCCAATATCACAGAAAATGCTTCTTGTGCAGTCATATCTTTTCCACGCAGATCGACCATCGATCGGCAAGGAATAGAAGTGGCCTGCAAAATGTCAAAATATTACAGAGATCCCTCTACTGTAGATACTGCTTGTTCATCATCCTCTTCTTGTCGTCACTTACAGCTTTTTGAACTCGCTCAACTTGTAAATTTTTCATCCTTAGAAGTAAAGTGTCCTGAATGTACAAACAGCATCAATTGCCTTATTTTCCATCTGCATCATAATCCCAGAACTGGCACTGCTCCTCCCTCCACTTCTATCAGTTCATGTCCAAATCCTAAATGTTCAGACATACCTTTTCCACATGAGTCTGAACCAGATACTGATCATGTCCTCATGATGCATTCAATAGAAGAAGAAGATCCTAGGCTTACACAAATGATTTGTCTGATGAGACCTGCAAAGCCTAGATATGGATTGGGAAAATTAGAA